>CAEGAE010040929.1:0-151916 GCA_903067095.1 Girardinus metallicus
AATGACTGAAGTTGTGCATTGACTCTAGATCGCTCCTCTTTAGGTCCAAAAATAATAACTTCAGTTTTGTTTTTGTTCAGCTGGAGAAAGTTTTGGCACATCCACACATTGATCTGTTCTAAGCATTTATTCAGTGACTGGATGGGGTCAAAGGTCACCTGGTGACATTGTTACATAGAGCTGTGTATCATCCGCAGAGTTATGGTAGCTAATATTATTTCCTGTAATAACCTGAGCTAGTGGGAGCACATAAATATTGAATAGGATGGGGTCCTAGGATTGAACCTTGGGGCACCCCACATGTGATCTTTGACCTCTTTGATGAGAAGCTTCCAATTGAAACAAAGAAATCCCCTGTTCTTTATGTAAAACCAGTTGAGCACTGGGCCGGAGAGTCCGACCCAACTCTCCAGTCGATTCAGTAAGATGTCGTGGTCAACAGTGTCAAAAGATGCACTGAGGTCCAACAGAACCAGCACTGTGGTTCTCCCACAGTCCGACTTTGTGGTTTTAAATGCAAATACATTGAACGTGTGTCTAATAAAGTCAAATAACATGACTTTATCACTGCATTTGTGCTTTAGGCCACCAAGTTTTGGTCGAAGGAAAACTGAGAGTGCAGGAAAGGATGCTATATTAAGACTAAAATGCCGTATATGGCGCTGGGTCTGCGCCTGCACTTGTTCTCACTCTTCCCTCTGACTGTTCCCTCCTCTGGGATAGTTTGGAATAAAACTACAGGCGAGATGTTTGGTGTTTGAAGCGGGAACAAGCAGCTGGAAAGCCTGGTGGTCCCGTGCTCGGAGTCGGATCAACCGGAGCGCCATGTGAGAGCACCTGGCTCTCTCATACACCGCCTGCTTGACAGACAGCACAGACACCTGGAGGTCCAATGAGAGAGCGCCGTGTATGAGCCACCGCTGCTCTACAGGGCCATGCATTATGCAGGAAGCTTTTTTTTTTTCTCTCCTCCCTCTGTCTGTCTCCCCCTCTGCCCCCTGCTCTGCGGTAAAAATAGATCAACAGACCTTAGCGTTCAGCTCTTTTTTTTTTTTTTTTTTTTTATGCCTCTCACTTTCACTTGGATCCCACCAGGTGCAGCGACTGCTGGCACGCGCCCCACATTTCTTCGCCTCTGTGTTTGTGCTTCCGAGGCTTAAACGCGTAGGTGTTTACACACTCTTTTCGGCGTGTGCGTGTGTGTGTGTATACGTGTCAGCCTGGGTTGTTTCATCAGTTTGTACTGCACTCAACTTCCAATAAAAGTGGGATATTAGTCTCACAGTGGTTTTTCTGGTTATTATCGGAGGAAGGATTTTGGAGGAGGTATTATTTGGCAGCGGCTGGTGGCGTGACATTTGCAGATATTGCATTATAGCTTGTACTTTGAGCCCGAAAGCATGTGAACTCTCCATTATCTTGGAACTGAGTGCTTGAGTACAATCAGAAGGCACACCAATGGAGCAGAAAATCTAACAAAAACAGAAAGAGCACGTAATTTCTTTTGAATTTTCTCCAAATTTAGCTGTGGTTCCCTTTATTTCTACTTCTCGCTTTCTTCTCTCTGTATGTATGAATCCCAGCCAGCACACCTAGGTGGGCCCCACATAGGAAAGAAGAGGGCAGACCGCAGTTTCTATGATGGCCCCACATGGGTTTGCCCATGTATGATCACTGCCTACATGGGCCCTACATGGGCCCTACATGGCGGTGGCCCTTCTGGATTAATCTGAAGATTATTTAAATTTTGAAATACTGATGAGAACATGTAGACACCGAAGTTATGATGTCAGAGTTAATGAGTTCATTTGGACGCACTTCGATACACATCCTGACAATTACATATCGCAGCCTGGTTGTTGAGCGTAGAAAAAAAATTGTTTGAGTGGGAAATGTGCTTGTTCACAAAGAGACAGAGACATGTGTCAACTATTTAAACGTCATCAGACATAGCGGGGTCTCTCATAGACCCGGTCCTGCATTACTAGCTACTGATGGAGGTTGATAGAGGTCACATTGTGGGTTTGCATGAAGGCGGACATTCATAACGAGCAACATCTGATGCTTCCTTGATGTAACAGGTGGTTCCAAAATTGTGTCATTCAGTGTATCAGGCAATTGTACAACATGGCACCTACTAACAAACATTGGTATAATCTTTAATGTACACTTCAGTTGTCTTCATGTGTGCCAAACCATGTCTAACTCTGAGCAGTTCTTCTGGCTGGTTTTAACATGATGGACGAGCCTCCTCCTCCTGATATCTGCTCAGGATGACTGCTGGCATCCATTTTTTCTGAGTTGTGCCAGTGGAAGACCCCTCAGGGAGGAACACTTTGGAATCCCTTTAGACTGAGCTGGAGCTGAAGAATCCCGTAGCTAAGAATGTTGGTACCTGTTCAAGTTGACATTAGGCTACTGTACAAGACGATCGGGGAAATCTATTCCATATTGTCCATCTTTATAACAGTAATTGCCCCATCTTTCAAATGATGCGTTCAATGTCCAGTCCTTGTGTCTGCAAAGGAAGGTCCATCCTCTGGTCACTTTCTTGTTCAGATTGTCCATGTAATACTTCACCTCTCTCCATAAGTCCAATGTTGGTCCTAAGCACCAGTGCTAACCATAATTCAGCTGCCTGGAGGTTTTCAGCCTATGAACAAATGACACGGTGGATCTGGGACTCCATGGAGAGATTAAATGTCGTTTCTTGCTTGGGAACACCTGGGAGTCCCGCAGAATTTGTTCCTGGATCTGTTACCTCTTTAATCCAACCTCAGATGTTGAAAAGACAATAAAAAGTTGGCAGTACTTCTCCATCGACTAGAATCAGGGGTCGAATGTTTATCTGGAAAGTAGGGTCAAAGGGGCATTACTTTGAAAAGTTCTAAAACTAGAATCTTGTAAATGGACAGAATTCAGAGTTTCTCTTATAAAAAGTCATGACAAGTATCAGAACCAAATGATATGCTGCCAACTTCGCCCTTAAGACCAAAGTTTAAGCAAAAAATTATAATATTTGCACATAATTGTGTGCATCAGCTCATGGCATGCTTGCACGATAAGTGTAAAGGTCTTGTGTTGCCAAGTGCCAAGGACCATTGATCCACGTCTACAACCACTGAGGGCTCTGCGGCTCCTCCCTGATTGCCATTCTGCTGCTAATTAAACAGTCCAGCTTAACGAGTCCACGCTGATAACAAGGTCGGAAGAAAAGGTCACGGCACTACGCTCGCCTCAACCAGACGGTGTCAATAAGAGCGCCGTCTGAGAGGACAGGCGCTCAGAGAGAGAGGTAATCATCTGAAAGGTACGGAACAGACAGAAAGAGGCAGATGAAGCGGAAAGAAGAAGACGCTTGTTTGAAGAAAGCGGAGCATCAATGCCATTAAATCTGAGCAAATTTTAGGTTTCGTCTACCACATCAACCAATAAAGAGACCCTCAGACTCGCCGCTGACTCTGAATTTAATCAGCATCTTCGAGATGTTTAGGAAGCAGACATGAAAAGAAGTGTATTGATTCGAGAAGGCCGTATAACAAGAGGGAAGCGGTCGTCTTGCTGGATTTTTTCCAACCGGGCTACAGAAGAGCCCTGAGCACGACACACAAACACATGACCTATATATATAACTCCTATCTGGCCCTCATCATTTATCTTACAGCGGCAGAATCAGGATAGATTGGTTCAATTAGACTGGCCTTTAATGTAATCTGTTTAATCCATTTCTATCATCAAAGCCAATACCTACCTCTCTCCTTGGAGAGTGGGATTAGCACCGGGAGTGCACATCCAAGCAAGAAAAAGAAGGGAAATAAATACAGCCTTCGAGTTGATCAGATCCCCTTTAATAGTCGGGATATTTGTTCTTTACAACTGGACTGCAAGGAAAAGCAGAAAGTGTGGAGTGAAATTTTTATGGGCGAGATTTAAGACCTTCATATCCTGCCAGAGATTGGAAACACGGTTTGTCACAATGCCCAGCGTCACCGTAAAAATTAAAGACTTGGCTCCCTTTTTAGTGTCTTCACAAACCTCTAATAAGTTGATTCTATTAAGAGACAAGAAGACCGTATCTTCTTGGATGAAAGTACCTTAAACATTTATTCTGTTCCTCGCGAATAAATTGGCTAAATACTGACATTCGTTTCTAGAGCTTCCGTTGCATTCTTAGGCTATTTGACTCATTTTGCAATGACTGGACATTTTCTATAGAATGAGGAGGTGATTTAAGTACAGATTTTTGCATTTTCTTCCAGTATTTTTTAGTCCTGCCTGTTGGTAAGAGGTTATCTGTTGTATTGCAAATGAATCTCAGTATTGATCATTGTTCTTTTTTGGTATAGAAGAAGTACAAAATGTGATGCTCAGAGTCCAGCAGAATTTGAGAAAACGAATTTTCTTGAAATCTGCCGGAATTTAGACAGCAGTTAGTTTCAGAAAAACACTTTTTAAAACCATTTTTAATAAGTTGGTTCCTTACGTTGGTCCCAAATCCACCTGTGTTGCCATCTTTCTTTGGGAATTTGCACCAAAATATTTCTTAGAGCAATGCCTCTTGGGAATAATCTGTTGATTTGCTTTTAAATGGTGACAAATTATTTAGGAAAATTATTTTATTGCTTTTACAAGATAAAAAGATTAATATTCATATTCTTCATAAGAACGATACAATCAAAAATTGCATTGTGGTAAAGGTATACACATCATTGGTATCATTGGTAACCATGGAGAAAAAGCCCCATCAACATGTAACCTACCATATATGTGGAAAATACTGGTAAGAATCCAGACTTTTGTACACTTTTAAGTCTCGTCCAGTGTAAGGGGAAACTCCGCTTATGACTTGGTGGAATAAATCATGTGGCGTGAATTCAGGCAGATTTGATCAAATCAACAAAAAGGGGGTAGAAGGTATAGATCAGTTTCCAACTTTTGTAAATATTGCTGTGAGAAACAACAAAAAAAAAAGCCAAATCTGAAAGGCCATTCCATTATTTTTTTTTTTCTATCTGGGTAACCTTAGGTCAGTAAAAATTCACCATATTGATTGATCTGGATCCTCTTAATTATAAGCCCTTTAAGTCCCAGTACATAATCCTTCACAAAAACCTAAGAAAAATCTTGAATTTTAGTGGTAAAGTCTACCAAACTCATGAACTTTGAGTCAAATTTTAAATCAAAAGCAAAAGCTTCTTGAGAACATAAAACAAGAAAATATTTCTGAATAACTTATACGTCCAAATCCAATACGATGAATGAGTTGGCTGAAAACTTGAGATATAATGTCCCAAAGCAAAGATAAATGTTACCATCTGGACATAAATCAAAATAAAAAGCCCTGTAATTTTCCAAAAAAACACATTTTTTATGTCCTTTAGACTATATTGAGATATCGATTCTAAAAACCCAACTTTTGTTATTCACACAATTTTACTTTTAGTGGACTTTTTATGAACTGTATGAACATTCAGCTTGTTAGGTTAGAAAATGAAATATCTAACCGGGATGGGTGTAAGGTGCATTGATTATTTAAGAGGGCTACAACCTTCTCTTTTGGCAAACTGGCAAATTAAGCAAATTTGATTTTTGAAGAGCGTACTTTATACCTTACCAGTTTATATTAATATGTGCTTATTCAGATCAGTAAACTGCTGCCAGGAGCTCAAGAGCTACAACATCCTTGCTTGTCATCCGTTTTCATTTCAAGGTTGTTGTTTTTTTTTTTACGCTCTTTCACTGAAAAAGATTGTGTTTGAGGACTCAGGGGTCCGCCATCCGAAAACCCGTGACATTTTTTTTTCCCCACCAAATTACATGGCTTTCAATGAGGCAGCAAGACTGTTTTGTAAATTCATGGATTTCATCCAACAGCTGCAATCTGCTTCTACCTGCTGAGATTTCTGCAGGGAAGTGGGATTTTTTACACTGAATACTCGTCTACCCCCCCCACCCCCCGCACCCTTCTCCCCCAACCCCCAGGCCTCCATGTTTCTGTGCTGGCTCTCTCAGCGGAAGGAATGAAATCAGCGTGCAGGTAGACGCTGCACTCATGCATTTATTTTTGTTGGAGAAATTTTTTTTCTTCTTCTTCTTCTTCTTCTTCTCATGCATAATGCTTACGCATGCAGCAGCACGCTCGTTTATCTCTTCCTCTACGTTCCGCAACTTTCAACTGTTTTCCCTTCCACCTGTCTTTATGAAGCCTGCTTTTTAAATCCAGTATTTGTAATAATTCTCTCTCTCATATAGTGTGGATTACCTGTGTGATTGCTTTCCAGGAGAATTCCCCCGCGGAGCATTAGCAACACGGCTCGTCACACTCCCAGCCGCCACCCCCCACCCCCAAATCCCCACACCCCCACCTTCTCGTTTTTATGTGCCTGCAGATATTAAAGCTATATATGGTGCTGCTACGCTGGTGTCCATTAACTTTTGTCTTACGGCTCCCGTGTGTTTGCAGAATTGTTTTGCAGAGAGGCTGTAATGAGACTCGGCTGGTGAGGCCTCGGTGATGCATTGGTCATGTCTGCTTAAACACATGTTGACAGGCTTGTCCTCCACAAGCAGGATTCACCTCCACCAGCACACACACACCCAGCTGTGAACGGTGACTTGACTGCAGCTGACAGGTTTGATCAAAGCTGATTGATTAGGAGACACGAGGCATGGGGGCGGAGAAGGGGGCGAAGGGTTGTGGAGAGGACGCCCTACACCTTCCCCTCGCTCCCATTTTCTCCGCTGCAAATCTTATTTGACGGTTAATATTGATCAAATGGATCTGAGTGATCAATGCTTCGATTTGTTAAATGGGCAAAATTCACATTTTTAAACAAAAAAAAAAAAAGTGGAATTCAAAAATATGCATTGCCAAATGGAACAAAAAACATTACATTTTTAATCTTTCTTAAATCATATTTCATCATCCAACCTATGTGACAAGAATTAGACAGGTCTCTGTTCATTCAGGTTTGTGGAAATATACTGAGATGTGCATTTGCTGCCATCTGCTGAATTTTAAATGCAAGTACATGCCATTGTAACTTCCGCATTATTTCCAGTATCCTTAGAAATGAAACATTGATAAACATTCTGACTGGGAACACCTGTCTCATGAACTGTCAGCAGGGGGTGCTGTGAGAACAAAGGGAGGCTCTTTCACTTGTGACATGGTCACATTTTATTTAGCAGTGAGCACAAACCAGCTAACTTCAGTAAGTGTTGCTCCTCCTGCATTAGATCTGCAAACGGCTGTTTGAATTCAGCTCATTTGGGATGTAGAAACAAATGCTTGGAATCTCCTGCTTTGGCTGGAGTGTGGTAGTGACTTCACACCCCCTCCCCCTCCCCCCCCACGTGACCATAGCAACATAGAAGGTGTGTGTGTATTGTGCTCATTACATCCCAATGGTTGAAGTACAGAAATCTTTCCTATTTGTTTGTTTGCTCAGTAGAAATCACTGGTCAGCTGCTCCTCCTGTTGCTGTTGGGCCAGAAGGAAGACTCTGGTTTGGGTGGAGTATTTCAGAAGGTCTGGTAGGTGAAAGCTGCTCCTTCCTCTGACCTCTACCACTTGGCTACACCGCCACATTGATTTTCATTTCTTTTCAGATAGTGAAGCTGTTGAAGCTCAACGGAGACCCCGCTGGTCTGTGTCTCTAGCTTTGTGGTTTTATTTCTAGTTTTGCTTGTTCTATTTTAGTTTCTCTTCTTTTGATTATTTTCTTGGGCATTTGTCAGTGTGGCCTCATTTTGACTTAAATCTCTCTTAAACTAGAAATAATGTGCATAGAGTGTGACAGAATAAAAACAACGATAAACAATGTATCTGAAGAGAGATTTAAAGAGACATGACCCTCAGTGGGTCATGTCTCTTTAAATCTCTCTTCATGGCCTCAACATGAGCTGAAGAAGTTTTCTTGGAAACAGGGAATTGTGGGTTACATCTGTGGTGATTTCTGATAGGTGAAATTAATTTGATTGATTGATGGACTATAATAAAGGATGCCACAAGAAGAACTCTGGACATGGATTTAAGGAGCTCGGGCTGCAGTGAGACTCAAACTGTCACTTTCTGGTAGTTGGTTGATTTTGATTTATTTCTCAGTCCAGAGGGAAACGGGCCTCTTCATTTGTTAGAAACCACTTCCACTTCAAATGCTCTGCCTTTGACCTTTAAATTGCTAGCGTACTGTAGCTACAGCAATCAGTCCGTTAATTTGTAACTCGCTGGCTGAATACAGGCACGCTTTTACTGCTGAGTCATAGTTCTCTGACTGACGTCGTGGAGACGTTCCAACTTTCTCCTGAAGCTCTGCTTTCTTTCTGGTTTTGTTTTATGATCACTCCTTTTTCTCTTGAGTTCAGGAACTTGACATTCGATTTGTTCTTCAGTCTGGAGAAGTGGGTTTTCTCTTCTTTTTTTTTTTCTGTCTGCTTTGGTTTTTATTGCTCCTTTAAACGATGGCTGCGCGGCTCTTTGAAGGGAAAGACCATGCAGCCTCCTACCAGCAGTACAGAGTGACGCCCCATGAAATGACCAGCAAGATAATGAGCTACATGGCGCAGAAGGTAGGCCTATGTCACATTTCATACCAACAGCCATAGAGCGTCTGAGAATGGAACCATAAACTCTTTATACTCCAATGCTCGTACTTTCTTTGAGACTATTACACCTAAAACAGAAATAATAAATTGGTGCTTGTCTTCTGTTACTTTTGTCTGTGCCTCCTGCTGAGGAACATGTACAGCACCTCTGGTGAAACATGAGCTCCCTCTAGTGATACATGGGAGTAGTGCACTACCCAAATCACAGGGTGCTCTAGGGAAAACTGTATACCTCTTTGCAAGGTTATTTTTTACTAATGAAATGTTTCCAATCATCACATGTGTTTTATTATCAGTAAAAAAAAAAAAAGTTACTAGAGTAAATACAAAAAGCACTTTTTAAATGAGTTTACTCATTAAAGAAAAGAACATGTCTCTAAAGTGAGTAATCGCCCACTTATCACTGCCGATCAGTGTTTTACAGTAGAGGAATTTTGGCCCACTTTTGTCTGCAGAACTGTTTTAATTTCACACTTAATGGTTGTCAAGAATGAGCATCCTGTTTCTGTAAATCCAACGTCATCTCAAGTCCTAGGCCACCGCAGCATTCATATTATTGTTTTTAAGTAATCTCAGAGGTGAACTTGCACTTGTAGGTGTTCTTTGGATCGTTGTCCTCCGGTAAAACCACACTCTGACTTTCCAAAGCTCTTCAACTTTCGTCTCACCAATTAAGAGAATATTTTCGCAAGAGTCTTTGGGATCTTTTTGATGTTGTCAAACATGTTCCTTGAATCTTAACAGAGTATGACCAGAAAAATACATCAGAAAATGTGGATAATCGTATTGTTGTTTTTTTTTAAGTTGGATCTGGTTGAGTGGTATAGCTAAGATCATCACTTCTAAGCAATTAGACAGATATTTTATTTGACTTTTTGCAGTAAAACAGCATCATTTTAAGTACTGTTTAAAATGACACCCAGCAAAAAAGTTGGAGGATCTTTATCTTTCTTCGGTTCAGACACCGCAGCAGTACAAACTGGCCGTGGATGTGGGCTGTGGTCCGGGGAAAGGGACAGTCCTCCTGGCTCCTTACTTCACCAGTGTGGTTGGAACGGACATCAGTCAGGCTATGGTAGAACGAGCGCTAGCCAAAAGTAACCCACCAAACATTTCATACAGGTGAGCAAGAAAAAAAAAATTAATAAATAATTAATTTATTTAGATAAATGTAAGAACCAACTTAAGCGCCCAGGAGGAATCGTCCAACTTTTGGAGTAGGAAAATATCCCCTTTGCTTTCTCATATGTAAACAAACAAACTTAAATGTTGGAGTATAAACAAGATAACTTGGTCATAAAGAATCCTGCAAGTGAATCAATGACCACTTAAAAATAGAGCTGCATACTGTTAAGAACTAAAACAAGCTGGTTTTCTGTAGCCAGATGTAATATTTAGCTAAAGTTTAGCATTAGTATGGTCAGCACAGATCAGTATCAATTCTGTTTTGACTGATTTAGAACAGAACTCCAACATTTAACTTTATCATGTGACAAATTGAATATTCAGCTTCCTCCTACAAAGTTAGCACATAATTTGATTCCTCAGCTTCTGCTACATAACTAGAACACTGCTCTTTAGCATTTTTTACAGATTTTTGGAAACTTTGTTCCTCGACTCTCGTATTATCTGACCACAGACATTCCCCTGCAGAGGAGATGCCCTTTGAATCAGGGGAGGTGGACCTTGTGACGGCCATGACGGCGGCCCACTGGTTCGACCGGCCGCGGTTCCTCCAGGAGGTTGACAGGGTGCTCAGACCTGGAGGCTGCCTTGCTCTCCTGAGCTACACCATGGACATGAACCTGGAATACGGAGACGTCTCAAACGTCCTGAACGACATCTGCCGAGAGGTCCGGTCCAGATCTTAGAAGTTAGCCATTGTTGCAGTTATCAAAGAGGACTAAAGCCCCTTCTCCATTGTCAAGTCTCACTTTAGCCGGGTAACATCTGGTTTGATTCTTGCCAAGTTGAGAGGATCTCCTTTGGCACTGTATTCCTCATTATTTTGGGAATGTTGGAACAGGCCGTAACCCCACAGCGGCTGAGCAATGGAGAACCTCGAGGTTGTTGTTTGGTAGACACAATTTAAAATACAGATATTTTATTTGGTCTTAAATTCAAACAGCCAAAAGTGTGAAGTAGTTAAGATTACAGCCTACAGTGATGTTACATCTCATCCCCCATCAAGACGCCATAATGGCTGACTCAAGTAAATCTAGATACTCCATTTTGTCTGACAGAAATGAATTACTGGCCCAAATGTAGGCAAAACTAGTTAAAGACATGCTGGTGGAGAAGGGGCTTTAGTGTTCAAACATGTATAAATGACAACTTCCAGCTAGTGCTAAGATGTTTCGACCTCCGTCACCAGTTCTACGCTGCCCTGCTTCCCTACCGAAGTTCTTATTTAGGACCAAGCTCCAGGAAGATTTACTTTGACATGTTTAACTCCTGCTCTTACCCTGACAAAGAATGGTGAGTCCTTACCGACATGCTTATTGTTGGCCTGCCATATTTATAGAGTAAACACTCCTGAACGTCTCTGTAGGACTGAGTGCCATCCAGTGAGACGGACCCTTCCGGTGAGTGCATTCATAGGCATGGTGGAGACGTTCTCCAGCTACCAGCAGCTGAAAAAGAAGGACCCTTCTGAAGCTGATCATCTCTCCAACAGAATCCTGACCAAGTGAGATATCGCCGCTAAACACCTTTCACCTCCCTTCTCATACTCTCCGCCTTGGCTTCATCCATCATTATCAAAAACTGCTGAGATGTGTATGTGAATACTGTCGCACTCCTGGCCTTTAATCAGAAAATCCAAGCATTGCTTGACTAAGCTCAACTGTCGAAGGTTACCGCTGCTTCGATAACAAAACCGTCATTAATTCCCGCTACCAGTGACGGGGGGGGGCGAACGAACAGCTAAGCAAGCACAATGTATGTAAAAGTGCTGAGGCATGACTTTTACATGCATGGGGGGGAAGAAAAAAAGTTTGACATTGTGCTTAATTACTGACAACACATTAACATTTACGTAAAGTTCTGGTTTCTGTCTCTTCAAAAAAGATTGAACCAACTTTATTTTTTCATTTTTGCAATTTTTTTTTTTTTGAATTCACCTATTGAATAGCCAATTTGAAATTAAGACTTAGCCTTTTTTGTTGTTGTTGTTGTTTTCCCAGGTTACTGACCGCCATGAATGCGTCCTGTCCTGACACTGAAGTGACGGTGATCGTAAACTATTTCGGCATGCTGGCATGCAAACCTTCATCTGAATGAAACTTTGTACGCTTTGGTTGAACGCCACACAGTGTGTGAACCCAACCTACTTTATCCATCCATCCATCCATCCATTTTCTATCCCTTATAGGGACAGAAAATGGGAGGAAGGGGTGCTGGTGCCTATCTCCAGCTAACGTTCTGGGCGGGAGGCGGGGTACACCCTGCACAGGTCGCTAGTCTGTCGCACCAACTTACTTTAAATGGGTAGTAAACATTTAACAGTACTGGTGCTCTTCGTGAACATGTTAAAATTTGAAAAAAAAAAAAAAAAATCTAACAGTTGGATCAAGCACTTTTATTTTCAGTTCATCATATCGGAGAAAGTGTAGCGAGATATGAACTCGGGAAAGAAATGTCATTTTCCTCAGATTTTATAGCACTACTAACAAAAATAATACTTAAGGATAGCTGAAACGAAAAACTATTTCTAGTTACAGATTAACCAAACTCTCATTCGGACATTAAAAGAAAGGAAAGCGGATAAATCTTTAACAAGATCAGCTTACAGCAAATTACTCTCATATTTCACTGGTGACTGGAAGGTTTTTTTTATTTTATTTTATTATTATTATTATTCAGTTTATTTTGTTGCACATTAACAAACTGGTTTTCATATACACGTCACATTCACTCATGGAATTTTGAGACTTTCTACTTGCTGTCAGTTTTTTTTTTTTTTGTTCTTATTATTAAACAGTGACAGAAACACTTTCCTCCTTTTAATCTTTAATCGGTGAATGCTACACTCAGATGCTGGATGCAAACGCAATGTATATTTTAAACACAAAATATGAAAATTAAAGTGAATACCAAGGCACGTGTCTCCTTGAGGCAGTCTTAAGTTGTTTTTCTGTATATATACAAAGTTATTTCTTTGTATTTTTCTGTATATTGTACTGTTTTGTTGTGTATTTTTTATTGATAGATCTATGCATAAACACTAACTCTGATTTTGTTTTTAGATCAGAACTGACAGCTAGCATCAGTTCACCATTGTCATTTGTGAAAGAGTGATGTTGAAGTCACTCTTACTCTAATCAGCCAACCAATGCCTATAAATGAGGAGCAGAGATGTGCCTTAAATCACCTTCTTCTTGTCTTAACACCTTCTAAACAAGCAGCAGTCATTGTCGGCTGTGAGGAGAATATTGACCATAGTGAAGATTTTTTTTTTTTTTTTTTTTTTTGTGGATTTTCAAGAACTTTTGGCTGCGACAAAAAGTCAAATTTACTAAGCATAAATATTTTGAACGGTTTTCAGAAATCTCCACAACGAGAATCTTTCGTCACTTCCTTAAAAACAGCCGCAGATCAGAGGCTGAGCCCAACATTTGCCTTGTAGCCATGACTATAAATTGTAAAAACATACAAAAGAGCTTTGAGAATAATACAAATAAATATAAGACCAAACGTTTTCTTCAAAGCTTAATTTGTTGTGCTCTTGCTTTTCTTGACATTTTCACGAGTCCTGCACCTCGTTTCCTCTCAGTTGTTGATGCAGACATAGTTTAAGCTCAAGACCTGAATACGCTTTTGTAGAGGCGACACTTATCTTGTCTTCACCACAGTTTTAACATCTTCTAAGGTATACATCTGCTTCTCAAAGTGCATGAAGTTCACTGACTGTGGCTCATGATGCTATGAGTCCATCTCCAACTCAAGACCAACTCAAGCTCCTTCATCACCTCTACAGCATCCCTTCCGTGCGTTTGCTCCTCCAAACCACTACTGCGGTCATGAGCAGGGTGATCAGCACCGACACTCCGATGAAGGGTGCGAGGATGCCGACTGATGGCTCATGGAGGAGCCGGCCGGTCAGGGCGCAGTGGTGGAAGTACATATTATGAATCTTCATGAAGAAGTCGTCCACCAGCCGGTTGGGCCAGAAACAGTCCATCCTCAAGGCCACCTGGCAAGTACAGTTAGTCAGTCCCTCATAGATCCTGCAAAAACCATGACACACACTAGTGAATATTTGCTTAAAGACTTTAGATGAGACACTTAAATTAACCCAACTTTCAAACGTCCAAGGGATGTTCAAGTCTCTCAAGTTAAAATCTAAATAGTCTGAATTTTACATTTGCAGTCTGTGAACTGAAATATTCTCTCCTGATCTCTTTGAACCTCCTCTCGGTGTGGAAGAGCAGCAGGGGATTCCTGATGGTAGTGGGGGGGGAAAAAAGAGCTGAAGAGTTTCTAGAATTACCAGTGAGCTTAACGGAGCTATATATAACTGCTTGGTTGGTGGAGGGCAAAAGAAATGGAGATGCATTCCAACTGAGGAGCGCGTTCATTGGAGCACTGCGACATTCCAGAGAGAGATTCTTTGGGTGAAGTGTGACTGCGTCTGAGGACGATCGAGGGGGTAGAAATGAGGAAAAGCAAACTCTCAATCTGTGACAGAAACAAACATTATATGATTTCATTACATAATCACAACTCTGGATAAGTAAGCAGAGGACTTATCAAGAACAAGATTAAGTAGCACGGAAGGATTAAAAGGATTTAATTCAAAGAGAATTGACGGTATGAAAGTTCTGTCTTGAGGCAGGACATTCATAGCCCCTCTGTTCTGGAAGATGTTTTTCTAAGTGCGTCTCTTTCCAGACCCTCTCTGGTGGAAGTTATTTTAAATGCTTTCATGACCTTGTTTAACATGTCCGTGGTTAAAGTTAGGTTGATACTCCTCTGGGTCAAACCTGCGTCGGATTGCGGTCATTGACTTCGGTGTACAGATAAGGACAAACGTTTACCCACTGTCATCCCTTGACATTTTCTCAGAATTGCCAGACCCACACTGGAAATGTCCTGCAAGTTGTAGTGGCCTGTTGTAGTTTGTTGACTGCAACAGGACTTCTTTAGGTTTGTCATAAAAAAAAAAAAACTAAAGGTTCAACTTTGACCAGGTATAATTAAGAAGTGGCAAACAGGTTATTACAAAGAAAAACCCCACTTTTGATTCATTTAGAAAGTCAACATAAAAATATTCAATCTCTTTCTATTGTTTTTTATAATAGCATGAATGCATATTTCAAGTAGGGTAAATGTTACATTTGATCAATATTCAAAATGATAAAAAGTAACATTTACCTTTAGATGGACAGTGTGACACTCAAGTTTCAGTAGTTTATTCTTCTCATTAATCTTTCTGAGATAAATCTCAGTTGACATCGGATTTTTCCAAGTCTCATCTAATTTAGCAAATACTTATTTCCGCCAGTAGATGGCAGTAGTGGTTTAGCTGTGAGCGTGACTTACTGACGCTACTCGGCATTTTACGGCAGTGGCGGTGAGGCCCTGTCGCACTCCCACCCTCCTTCCGCCCTTGTGTCCTTCAAATGGGCACATTATTTTGAATTTCTTTTGCAAATAGTCATTACAGGGAAGATGTTCATATATAATTATGAAATTAACGTCTTCATTTTTTCTTGAGTGGAATAGAAACCTATTTTATTCTTATGTTCTTTGGAGATATCATCATGATATTTAATTTTTTTTTTTCCTCTCAGACTAGAGGAGAAGAAGACTGATTCGTCAGAGTTCCTGATGAATTTCCTGTTACATTTTTGGTCTATAAAGTCACAACATTCATAGTTTCTTTTAAAAAGGACATTTTAGTTCCATTAGTCTTTTAATTTTTCAAATCTAGCATCATGCCTTTTTTTCTATTTTATATATATTTGTCCTTAACTTGATCTTTGTTGGCACATTATCTCCACTTTATACCAAACTAACTTTTAGCTGCATAAAAAATGGTGGGTTAAAAAAAAATCCTGTCTCTAATTATAATTTTTAAATTAAACATTAGTACATTTCAATGTGTATTTTTTGCCATCTTGGAAATATGGCAAAAAAAAAAAAAAAATCAGTTTTCAAAAGTAAAGTATTTAAATAATTTTTGTTTCACTCTACTGCACATTAATTGTCTGTATTCAACAAGTCATAACAAAACACATATCTCCAACAATGACTTAGAAAAGCAAAAGAATACCTTTACTGTACATTTAAAATAATTTGTTCTTGTTGTAGTAATTTTAGCAGCACAAATGCCTAAACAGTGACCAATCCCGCAATGTCGAAGTTCCAACAATAGGGGGCGTACTGTCCCAATTCTCGCATTTTGGCTGCTTCTAACCCTGCGCACTCGAGCCTTTATGTGCACTTCGACTGACAGAGAGGGGCGTAGGGCGCAGTGTGCGCACTTAGCATTGGGACCGGGCCTAAGTTTAAAGTTTACGAGCTCAGTCAGAAATGTGTCTGTGACCTGCTGACTTTCTAAAGCTCTCCTTTGTGTTACAGGTGAGGTGAAACACACTGACTGTGTACGACAGGTTTAGTGATGTTTGATGGTGCCCTGTCTTATTTTGTAAAATTTTAACAAAGTGACTTTACCGCTTTCTCTTTGTTAGCTAAGTTTGGTTAGCCTTGGAAGCTAAGTTGCTTCTTTTCACTGAGTCCTTTCTCTGTTTTTGCTTGTTACAGTACATTGTTGTCTTTGCTCTAAAAGCAGCATTTTTGTTTAGAAAAGACAATACATTTTCTCATTTCTGCCTTTATTCCTTTTATTGTTATTTCTACTATGTTATATTTCTACACATATTTGCAAAAAAATATCCATTTCCATTTTCGGCATTGCTGGTTAAGCACATAGTTTTTGCTCCGTGGTGTTAAATCATTGTAGCTTGTAAATAGCACTTGCTTAAAAAAAAAAAAAAAAAAATTGTTTAACATAGAATCCAGTCCGGAATTGGCCACTAGCTTTTAGCCTTCAATGAGAATTGTACCCAGTTTGAAGACGGCGTACCTCGGGTAAGATGCTACCTACTGATAACTAATCTAGAGAACTCCGCTTAAAAAAAAAAAAAACTGTTAAAACTTAACAAAAGTTCCAGACTATTAGAGCTTATCTTGCATAAATAAAACGGCGTACCCGACATGTCGCATTAAATAAAATATTTTATGTTCAGTCGTATTAGCACCTAACGTCAGCATTCTTTCATTAGAGAAGATATTGGTTAAACCACTGACTAAACCCTATTTGTTTTCCCTAAATCCTTTCATTTCACCCTCTTCAGTGCTGCCATGGCGCATTCTTCCCAGCAGTTTTATTACACCAGTGCAAACCTTGAAAATGCCTGTACAATTTTTTTTTTTTGCAGCACAGAGCACACCAGGCAACCAATTATTTTGTGCTGGACCAGGCGAGGACAGACAGCCAGGAGGGAAATCACACAGTTCTGACAGAAACTTCTTCAGAGCCTTTTTTTTTTTTTTTTTTAAATCCTCCTGCCTGACTCATCCTCCGGCAGCCGCTGGTGCTTGGAGAAGAAGGCCGCCGTTTCACTTTCAAACGCGCACTCCGCCAGTGTGATGTCAGAGCGAAAAAAAACCGGCTCCGACCGAGCAACCGGTTGACTTTGAGCAAAGAAAGGGGGGAAACTCAAAGCGGCAGACGGAAACCAAGAAGGGGACGGCAGAAAAAGCGTTGTAGAGATGTAACCATGAAACCAACGGCTAGTTAAGAGTATCAAATATAGGGGAAAGTACTCCTGGTCCAGATCTCTATGTTCTTCTGAGCATCTGACTAACCTATTCACTATTTAAACCCCTATTTAAACTTTCTCTCTCTCTGGTGAACAGTTATTTCTCATATGTGCAACCTTTTTATGTTGATTTGCCATAGAAAGTGCCCCTGTATTTATCTTTGTGTGTTTCCTGGATGGAAAACATTGCCAACATTGACTTTGTGCAACTTTTTTTGTTTTTTTGTTCTTTCCACATAGAAAGTTTCCCACGAGTTGAGTTGACACATTTCCCCGTTTCAAGTGAGCGCTTAGGACATTTTTTCCCCCAGTGTTTTCTGCTGTTTTTTTGACTTCACTCACTCCATTGTGTCCGGCCAGCTGCACCACGTTCCCGAGTCCAGTCTGCCCATCGCCTCCTTGAAGTGGCTGAAGCAGAAGTCGTCGATGGTCGTCTGGTAGAGCCGGCCGTCACATCCGCACTCTGAAGGAGCGACGTGAGCTGCAGAGAGGATCCAGTCATAAAGGTGCTTTTTTTTTTTCTGTTACAGCTCCATGATTGGCAGAAAAACAACCATTATTGTGAGTGTGAAAGGAAATATGACACAAAGCGCCGCAGTGGTTATCTGCTCCGCTCCCCCCTCATAATTAGGAATATGTTTGTGCAACAAAAAAACAAGGTCACATCCTGGCTCCGCGTTTCCCTTCAGGACCGTTTCTTCCCTATTAGTCGGCTACTTTCACGAAGAAAAGATTTTTAATTTGCAATCGGAGTCCCAATCCCATTTGTTTACCTCGGAGATGCGAGCAAACGGCTTCTTAATGTGCAGGCGGGCGGCGGCCGTCCCGTCGGACCTGAGGCTGAATGGAAAGACGGGCGTGGTGGGGAGGAGCGGGACGGCTTGTTGTTCTGATCTGGGAAGTGCGGCGGATCTCGGGCTGCGGCGGCCCGATAAGGCCCGACTGTTTGGCCCCGGTGTTTGTTCCGACTCAGTGGGCTCCCTGAGGGAGCCGCAGCCTCACAGGGACAAACCAGTGTGTTGGGTTTTCAAAAGGACAGCAGCTGAGAATCGGCAGCTACAAGCCATTTCCTTTTTCTTCTGTGATTTTGCCGGGGGAAAAAAATATATATTCTCTGAATCAAAACCGATAACTTCTCTCAACTAGTTTCTCACTGTTTAATCGCCTGTGTAGCAATAAGCATTAGTGGCAAGATATTCCAACAGGAATCAAATATTCATTAATTATGTCCAATGTTGCTGAATTTCTCTGTAAAACCCAAAATAAACATCCTGTTTTTCCTCATAAGACTCATATCTAGTTTACAATGAGGATCTGCGCTCAATTATTTGAGATGTTTGGTGTCAAATAGCCTTTCACATGCTGTAAAGCACGGAGTGGGAGCGTCATGGTGCGGGCAGCAAACTGCGACAAAACAATAACCCCGAATGTGCCGGCTAATTCACCGAAAACTGGCCCAGAACGTCCTGAACAATATGGAATATCTGATTCCATTTCCGAACTGTTGCAGCATTTCATCTCGCTCTGTCGTTCATCGTGAAGTCCAACTTCTCCTCTCATGCCTGCTTTCCAAACGTCTTCCAGCTCCACCTCTGAGGAGTTGTTTTGCTGCGTCTCCCGGTGTTCTACTTTTGTCCAGCAACTCAGCCGGCCAGAGTAAGAAGAGAAGAAGCTCCTTTAGATACTCACCTGCCAGCAGCAGCAGCAGCAGCGGCAGAGCCATGCTGGAAACAAACTTCACCTCCTCACTGCCTGCAGGTCAGAAACAAGGGGCCTCATTCCGGACTCTCCAGTCAGAGCTGTTGGTTCTGGACGGCCAGACCCCCCCCAGTTCCAGTGAGACTCCTGCCCACTCCCCTCCGCCCCAATCACAGCCTGTCATCCGAGCCCCGAGTCCCACACAGCGGACAGAACAAAGTCAGAGTCCAAAATTAGAGCGGGGGGGGGCATTGTGAATGCTGGAGGTCGTCCCGGCAGATCACCGCGGCGACACGCAGCCAGAGGAAACGATGAAAATACAGCAGAGTTCAGTCAATTTTAAGCAAATCGAAATAAAATACGCCAGAATGAATAAAGACGACATTTTTAATCAAATCAAATCAAAATCAACTAAAAGTTATGTATGATCAAATACAAAAAAAAAATTGAAATTTTGACAACATTTAAATTTAAGCAAACAATAAACAACAGAGTATGCAAAACTAAAATATATGCGCTACACGTTTACCCCGAAATTGATTTGCATATCTGCAAAAAAAAAAAAAAGAAGCAAAACATTAAATTAAACTGAATATTGTTAGTGAAATTACAACTATTACTTTATATGGCAGCCAAAAAATGTAATTAAGTTCAGCAAAGCTGAAATGGAAATACCTTTAAAAAGATTTAGATGTAAATTAGATGCTTATGCTGAACTAGTTTCTTTAAATAATCACTTCAATTAAAGAAATATACAAACACATGCAGATATTATTAAAATGATTCATGTGAGTGTTTGTGTCCAATGAATAAAAATGTAAAAAAAAAAAAAGAATAGATTTATATTCTGAAATAACAAATATTGAATCAAATGTCTGTCCGAAGCATTTTTAATCATAACGACATAAATAAAAACAGAGCTATCCCTTCCCGTTTCCGCTAGAGGGCAGCAGAGGACATTAAATAAAGCTTCGCGTCACAGCGAGT
The DNA here is from genome assembly GCA_903067095.1 of Girardinus metallicus. Taxonomy (NCBI): domain Eukaryota; kingdom Metazoa; phylum Chordata; class Actinopteri; order Cyprinodontiformes; family Poeciliidae; genus Girardinus; species Girardinus metallicus. The sequence goes on from CAEGAE010040929.1 coordinate 20,121, forward strand.
CCATATTGACTCTTGTCCGTTGAGCTGAGCTGAGGACGCGGGTCAGGTTGGCTAGAAATAAACATCTGTTTACTTTGACTAAGCCTTCCACTCATTACACCTTTGAACCAAATTGCTCAGGTTCCCGCTTCTGATCACTTCTAACCTATTGGCGAGTCAGTTCCAGTGTTTAATAAGCTGACTTGTGTTGATAAAGAATAACCAAAGCAAGAGCGGGGAAACCAAAACAAAGCAGCTGCTGACAGGTGTAGTGACAGCCGCAATGACGCCCGTTAGCCAATCAGGAGGCGCGTTGGGCTCATTAGGCGATGGGGGTGTGATGTGATTGGCTGAGAGAGGTGTCGATTAGGCGGAAAAGGCATGTGCAGAGCACCTACCCCCCCCCCCCCCCCTCCGCTTCCCTCCTCCTATTCCAACACGCACCCCCCGCTGCCCCCCCTCCTCCCTCCTCTCTCCAATCCAAGAACCGGCGCAATGGCAGAGTGAGGAGTAAATGGCTCAGAGTGTCCGCGGCGGAAAGCGACCTAAACACCGGACCGAGAGCCCACGAACAGACCCAGCGGAGCGGGAAGCCGTCACACCACCCCGGGACACTTTCATTCCGACACTTTCAGCCCGTTTTATTCCTCTTCTTCTTCTTTTGTGAGAAGCGCGTTAGAACAGCGAGGATATCTTAATTTGGACATGTGAGTTATACGGGAGTTAACAAGACAAGGAGGCTTTCTTTTTCTTCTTCTTCTTCTTTTCCCTCTTCTTCCTCTTCTTCTGCTCCTGGTTTTGGATCAGAGATGAAGTTCCAGGCGTGCGTTCTTGTCACTTTGGCGGTGATCCGCTGGAGTGCAGCGCAGTCAGGTGAGTGCTTGGATGCACGCATGGACGGATGCATGGATGGTTGCGCGTCCGTGCGCGTCGGTTCCTTCGGAACAGCGGAGCGCAGCTCCTTGAAACTGAGCACAAGTTCTCGTGTGAGTCATCCCGAGCCTCTCACACCTGCAGCGGAGCGTCGGACTCTGCGTAAAACGCCTCTCCATCTGCTCCAGAAACGTCCACTCTGTTTTCTGAAATATCTTTTTGCGCAGTTTCTTAGTGTGCTCGTGCCACCGCAGCTACTTGCGGGTGTTTTTGCATGATTTAAGTGTCAGCTGCTGCGCGAATCATTTAGAATCCGAGCGGTTAGGAGTCATCAGGACCCCAGAGGTTTAGGTCCTTCTTAATGTTCCTGCAGTGACGCTTAGAAACAAACTGAGAAAACTTCCCGAGTGGGATTGTTTTCGCAGTGCGTTCGTTTCTAAAAGGCATCAATGTGTTTTAACTTTTCTTTCACACTGGAGAAAACCTGCCCTTAATCGGCACAAATTGGACCATGCATACTTTTTAATCCCTGGCTCGTAGGGATGGGGTCAGTTGTAGGAACGGCAGTCTATAATACCAGGTTTGAACTGAAAAAGAAGAAAAAAGTGAAAGTAACATTGTTCAAAGCGAACCATGCATACCTTTTATTGCAGGTCCAGATGGGATGTTTTTTGAGCTGTCACAGCCTCGACTTGAATCAAGTGCAAACACTTGACTGTTCAGTCGGATGGAAAACCAGATCAAATGTTTTTAAATGTGCACTTTCTATCCCAGGTCCAGATATTTATCATAAATTTGCACAGTTTTGATGTACGTCGGGCTGATATTTAGATTCCAGCGGCTAATCCTAGCTGCAGACTGCTGGAATGAAGAAAAACGGCAAGAGATGTCTTTACTAGAACAGATAAGACCATGCATCCTTTCTACGTATGTCCAGATGGAAGGGACTAAATTTAGTTCTCTATGAAAGTGAGGTATGTTAGTCTTTGATTCCAGGTTGTCGCTAAACTTTGAAAATGGAAGTTGGACATGAATAAAATGTGAAGAAAGATTTCTAAAAGCAGGAACTGAACCATGCATACTTTCTACTTGAGGCCAGGGTTCTTTTTTCCCCCCTGATGGCACAGTTTTGATGTTTGTCTCAGTTTGAAGTAAACCCATCTAAAACAAATCTTTTTTATATATATATTTTAGTTTTTTTATATACAAACTGGGCCATGTGTACTTTCTATTTCTGCTCTGCTTAGGATCAGGAATGTGGAATAAAACACAGTTTGGATGCAATCATTACTTTACTCCCAAGAGTTCAGAAAACAACTGCGTTTAAACACTGAACCGGCAATTTGTTAAAGTCACAAAGTGAACAATGTGTACTTTCAAGCCCCTTTTGGGGGATGGTAAATGGACTGAACTTATATAGCGCTTTTTTCCGATCATTTTTGACCACTCAAAGCGCTTTACGCTAGAGTCACATTCACCCATTCGCTCTTACAAACGTTCATACACCGATACGCAGATCGGTAGGGGTTAAGTGCCTTGCCCAAGGGCACATCGACATGAGGAAGCTGGAGTTGAACCTACAACTACTCTTCCCACAGAGCCACAGTCGCCCACGACAGGGACAGGATCCTTTTACTCTGGTGTACGATACTCCAGCACAGGCCGCTTACTCATGCGTTACTCAGCTCAAACTGATTCCAGAAAGTGGACAAATTGAACGTGGTATACTTTCAAGCCCAAGTACCACAATGCAGTGAAGGTCACAGTTTTGATGCGTTCCTTAGTTCAAACATCAAGTTAAGCTGATACAGAGAGTTTGATTTGAGATGGCGGGGAAAAAAAACAAAACTAACAAGGCATACCTTCAAATCTAACAGTAGAAAGATGGGATCAGCATTTATTAACGCGTACTGAATGCATGGTTTTAAAACTAAACAAACTGGGCCATGGTTACTTTCCTGTTCAGGTCCAAATGGGATCAGTTTGTCCTGAAACTGGTTGTAAAAGTCACCAATTGAACAATACATACTTTCTAGCACAGGTCCGGTTGGATGAGTTCAGTTTGCCCTAACCCTGAACACGAACTGAACTATGTTTACTTTCTAGATTAGGTTCATGTAGAACATTAGAGCAATTTGGATTATTAAAATAAATAGCAAACTTGTGCTGTTGTTTACTCACAATTGAAATATGCACAGTATTTCCCCTGGTGAAATTCAAAGCAGAACATTTTGGATATTTTATGTAAACTAGTAAAATTGGGCAAAAAGACACAAATAGAACCATGCATACTTTCTAGTCCAGGTTTAGATGGGATTGTATTGTTGTATGATATAAGAGTACAACGTTGTCATTTGATGCCATGTAACTGAACTGGAGAAAAATGACAAACCAAAAGGTCTTATAACTGAACATAGTTGACGATGTATACTTTCTATCCCAGCTCCTGACCGTAGTGGCAGCTCCAGATGCTGCCAACATGAACTCTCTCACAGTCTGGGTGCTGCGTTGGTGTGGATCTGGCATTGTTAGGAGCTGAATGCAGCCTATTAAAACGAGTGGATGGGTGCTGGGATGGATGGGAGCAGGGCCGGGGTGAACGAGGGAAGAAAAGTGGCACCCTCTCCGCTTTATTTATTCTCCATGCGCACGCTGCCATCTGAGATATTTGTGATGCAAATTCGGCCCAAGAATCCGAGCTATGCCTCGTGGGAAGTTCACTGAATGCTTGTGTGTGTGTGTGTTTGTCGGTGTTTGCTTCTCCCTTTCATTTACTCTCCTTCTCATCACCCTTGCCGCTTTAGAAAGAATCCCACCCAGCTCCGTATATCTGTTGTTTACCTACATGACAGTCCGAGTGAAGCCAAGGTTAGAGCCGCTTCTTTCTTCCCGTGATCGAAGCTGTCTGTTCGCTCCTGCAGCGAGACAAATGTCCGTGGCGTTCCTGCCAGTCAGCTCCACCAGGCTGTGTGTACTCTAAGCCGGGCGTGATGTGGCGTACGAACACACGTGTGCACCGCAAGCTGCTTGATTTATAGTTTCTGCTGGATTCTGGCCGGCTGCTGGCTCCTGTTCATCTCAATTCAATCCGAAATGAAGATAAAATCGCCCAGTCTCCTCTCCGTCGGGTACCGGTCGACTTTTCTCAGCCAAACTTTCTCGATAAGTTTCTAAAATGAGGCGTTTTAATCCAGAATTTGCTGTTCTACATGAGTTGGATTCTCAGTTAGAGCAGTTGTTTAAATACGCCTGCAGTATGTGGACAATATTCCTTCATGTTTGTTGAGTTTCACATGTGGGCACACGTTTCAAAGACGTCTTAGAGCAAGCAGTCTGAACAGATGACGCCTCCACCATTCCTCAGTATTCATGTACTCTAAAATTCAGGCAGAGATTTTAAAAAGCTGAGATGAACGTCTTTAGGTAAAAGTCAGTGATCAAGCTTGAAATCCTGAATCGGAATGATTGAAATAGTCATTTTAGATTCATAGCACCTTACCCAGTTTAGCTGATAGTCTCTGGCATCAGTCTGAGAAAGGTTTGACTCACTACCCCACTTTTAGCTGTGTGACGTTTGAGAAGCTGTTTCAAATCACCCTAGAGAACATTTCAAACTCGAGGCCCGGGGGCCAAGTCTGGCCCGCCGTAGCTTTTTATGTGGCCCTCTAGGACTCCAAATTACATCAACAAGTCCCGCCGGTTTTTCACAAATTCGCAAGATTCACCCAAAATCAACAGATCCTCACATTTGTTTCTGACCTTACTGCAAACTTTTCTCAAAATTGGCCAAAAACATTAGGTTCAAGCGACTGCTGCCTCAGCCTCTCTTGATCTGAAAGTTGTAGTTTGTGATTGATACGGCAATTAAAAGAAAAGTCACATTAGTGCAACTATTGTAAAAAATTCCTTACAAGTATTACTCAATTAGCGCCACAAAATCAGTGATTTTGACTGCAAAAACCGAAAAAAACAATTACAAAATCCTGGATGGACTGATCGGTGTGAAAAGATGTTTAGTATTATTTTATTTTCACAAACACTAATTGAATGCTGAAACAAACAGCTATTTATTGATATTTTTAACAGTTCAATGGGTTTTATCTATAGATCCTGGCACAACCGGCCCTTTAAGAACGTTCCGATTTTTGATATGGCCCAAAATGAGAGTGAGTTCAATGCCTCTGCCCTACAGCATCTCAGTAATATCAGGATCTGGACTTTAACTGGGCCGTTTCATTTCTTCATTCCGTACCAGTCTATTGGGAGCGAGTGGGTCTACTGAAACACAGAGTCCACAAGTATTTCCAAAAATCAGGCAACCATCTAGTCAATTTATGCTAAACTCAAAACAAAAAATTTGTCTTCTCACTGATTTTTTTTATTTTTATTATCATTATTTTTTATTTTGGGTAATCACAGTTACTGCCTGATTGATCGTTGCATCAATAATAATTGGTCTGTTAGCCTGCTAAATGACGTATTTGCCCCTTGACATGTGTAAGAAATCCTCCAGAGAAACAAAGATTGCTAGTCACATTAATAATAAACTATTCAGACTTCAATAGTCAACACGAAAAACATCTCACAGATAAAGAAATCTTTGTTCCCATGTGGATAAAAAAGGCTATAGTACATCCCAGCTAACACTAACCTCTTAAAGGCACAGAATACAAGTTGACGTGTTTAAGCTTCTTGAAAGATTGTAACAACAAAAGTCATAAAAAATGATGTAGCTCTGGTGTCTGGGTATAAATGAATCCTCTCGGTTTATTCAGACAATTGTCCCTGCTAGTCTGGGATTATGTGTGTGTGTGTGTGCATGGATGACATTTTGAAGACGACGCGTTCTGTTGAACGGTCGAGAGAGAAGACGCCCCGACCAAAGCTGGTATCAAATTCGTCAGCCAGCGGATGTGGTTTAGGCTTTGTAGAAAGGAAATGAGAATTTATTACAAGCTAATTAAGCACCTTTTTGATACCATCAGTCTGGACCACGAGGCCTTTATTTGACAGCATGAGAGATGTGGTCAGGGGGACCGGGGGGGATGCTGGGTGTGGGAATTCAATCTCGCTTTAAATTAGTCAACACTGCTATCGTAACTTGATATCTGCCAGGCTCGACTCCTGCCAGGCTTTTGCTGCGAGCTGACGGAGACTTCTGTCGTTCCTGTGCGTTAGTCAGTGTCCTCGGGTGAAAGAGACATAGTCAGAATAGAACTTGGCAGTTTGCACAAAAGAATAATAATTGCAGTTCAGAGAGGGTGACATTCAGGTGTTATTTGCTTCCTCTGACGAAGCCGGACGATTTCAGTGGTCTACGAGGGAAGCCTTTATAGATGACTGCGCGGTGCGTGGGGGGGGAGATGGAATGCTTTTCCAAGGCCAGAGACAGTAGTACACAACCTCTCATGGTACCCGCCGTCTGAATCAGCGCTCGGATTATTATCTTGACGGCCCCAACAAAGATGATGCTGTTCTCCCTCACGAGAAAAGTGATGTCTTCTTTGTCTCTCCCTTTCTCTTCTCAGGCATTCGATCTGTCGACGTCACGAGCCTGTTTGCTTGACATTTTGTTTGCGACCCCGGCCATACAGAAGGGCTTCTGTTCTTTGAGTTTGCGCGCCGCCAAATATTTACATGTGCAATCACAACTGCACAGTGTGGGAAGGAAAACACACAAAACTTGGGTGCAAAATAGCGGCTTTATTGGCTTCTGTTGGTTATCCTCCGAGCTCCTTAATGCCTCTCCGTGCTGGCTTCAGCGTTCGTGTGCTTGGCAGGACAGACTTTTGAACGCCCAGTGGCTTTGCCTGCTAATGATGAGCGGGGTTTGGCTTTGGTTGAGCCGAGGCATGCGGCGCCAACTCCTGGTGGGAGTTAGATTGGCCGGTGGAAGACTGGAAGCCTGGCACGAATGTCCCTTTTTTTCTCAAGAGGACTGAGATCTCACTCCTAAACAAAAGACAGCGCCACCAAAATCTACAGAAGAAAAAATTACTGCTCCCATATCTTGCTTAAGGTGACTCTTTTAAAGCCTCTATTGCACACAGGCAGTGACGTGTTTAAAGCTTTTTTTTTTTTAATGGTTAGTCCCATTCTTTTGGAAATCGCGACACGTTTATGAAACCAATTTGTTAATTTTTTGGCCTATAAAAGTGAAACAGTGAAATCTACTGGATGATAAAAACGATAATCACCTGTAATTATAGATTTCGCCCTGAGGGCTGACATGGATTAGTTAATGGATCTGTATCATGGCACATACTGCTGTTGCGAGTGCATTTACAAGCCTGAAATTACTTGTGTTGTCTCTCAAAAGTAATATTAAATGCTCCAGTAAATAATATGAAGCATTATACAATTTAAATTCTTAAAAAATAAAGATGTTGGTTTTGAACTTTTCATTAAAATAATTTATCTTCATAAGGTCATGTGAGCCCTGTGAAGCTGTGCAATGGACATGCGAAAGATTATATTCTGTATTTATTTATTATGTATTTAAAAATACATAATATTTAATTTTTCTTTTCTCTTACCTATGGGTATTTTATTAATGAATGTTGTTTTAAGATCTTTTTACATTCAATGTGGTATATTTTGTTCCTCCACTGTGAGATTAAGAATTATTTTGTTCTATTCTATTCTATTAGCCTGCTCATCTTACATTAGAGTCAACTGTAGTTGATGTGAAACACGTCAAAAAAGTTTGGTCCAATTACTGTTCCCTTTAGGGATATTTAAAAATCTATTTTCTGTGCCATTTTTCTAAAGTTCCTTTTAAAAACGGTATAATTTCTAAAAATGTCTTCATCTATAGGTTAGGGCGGCGAAGGGTGGACCAGAATGCCTTCTTTGTAGTTTCCGGGACATATCTTTAGTTTCAGAACTTTAGTTTGCTGAAGGAAGTTTATTTCCCTTTCTGGAATATTTTACCTTGCACCTCTGCCTCAGAAGACGACGTGTAGATGAAAGCACAAACAATGAGGCTAAACACGATTGTTCAAACAGATGCGACGATCAATCAGGCAGTAACCGCGATTGCCCAAAATAAAAATTAAAAAATAAAAAAATTCGGTGAGAAGACAAATTTTTTGTTTTGAGTTCAGCACAAATTGACTAAATGGTTGCCTGATTTAAAGAAGGCCGAGTTCCAAAACGTTACTGGCTAGATTTGCTTGTCAGCTGGCTTAAAGAAGGCTCCGACAATGCATTCAGTTCTCAGCAACGAACCTGAAAGCCTGAAGACTGTGATGACTTCTGTCTACAAGAGGCTCTAGGCTATGACTTCAAGCATTCAAAGACTTTAGCAGATCTTATATAATCTGGTAAATGTAGAACTCGGCAGAGCTGACATACGGTTTGTACTCAACACAACAAGACGTAGTGTCTTTATTGTAAAAGCGAAGTAAGAATACCTTTACATGCTTAATAGTCAGGCCTCAGGAAGAACCTTGGATCATTATGATTGGGCCTTAAAGTCCCAATAAAGAAAAATGGTTGCATTTAACATTCCAGGCCCCGAAGAGAGAATGAAAGCGAGTCAATACACACAGACCGTGATCAAGGTACGGCGCATGGGAGAGAAAAGAAAGAGGAAGCTTTTCTTTTTTTCTGTGTCTCCCAGGCCTCTTGAAGGTTTGTTCGGCCCGCCACTTGTAATTCCACTCAGAGACAAATGTCTCCATCCTGCGCTTTAGGGGCTTCCTACACACAAGCCCGCATATACACACACACACAGTGGAGGGCTTTGGAAACACACACACACACACACACAAATCCTGTGCGGCAGCGCAGGTTAGCTTCCAACACGTCAGATTTCTCCTTTCATTTAAAGCCCTTCATCAACTTTCCTTCACTTGTCATCTCCTTTTCGCTTTGCTATTAGCAGATCTTTCTCTCTCACACACCCTGCCTCCTCCCTCCTGTCCTCAACCATTAACATCTCCCACTGTTTGTTTTATTTGCTAGCTCTGTTTCATCCGCCTTTTACCGCGTTACTTTTCTCGTTAGTCGCCTTTTTTTTTTCTTTTTTTTTTTTTTAACTCCCTGTGTCCCTTTCCTCCTCTCTTGCTTCCTCTTCATCCCACTCACAAACACACAGTCTTTCTGTCTTTCATTAGCCGTGTGTGCTGGCGAGGCTGCCGCAGCACACACGGACAGAATAGGAAAACAGACCTTTTAATCACGACATCCAATTTGTTTCACGGACAACATGCTGTCAGCAGCACCGTCATACACTGTTCAAACCAGTGTTTGCGTGTAAACATGTGCAGACATGCTTGTTAGCTCCACGGAGTTGCAAAGATGCTGATTTTTCTTTCTAGCTAGCTGCTAACTTACTGACTGACAGCTAGCTGCTAGCTTGTTAAATGAGTGTTTTGTCGTGAAGCAGCCAGGAAAAGCCTGTACATTCTTGAGGAAATTTAATGCGTTTTGTTGAGTAGCATTTTGCTAATAGCGATTGAAGAATTTTTCAAGAAATCCAGAGGATACCTATGTTTAAAAACTGGAAGTAGGCTTTGACTTTAGAGGTTATTTGAGAGCTGAAGTGTGACTGTGTGTCCAAATCTGTTGACCGCTGAGATGGAAGTCAGCTGTTGTGAAATTGGACAGTCCAGCCTTCAGTTTTACCTGGGAGTATATCCCGTCACCCAGCAACCGTTACGGTGCTAAAAACAAGCTGGTGAAAATAGAGCTTGAAATCTTGCTGGGTTTTTTTTTTTTTTTTGGACTTATTTAATCCTTTTCGCTAATTATTGAATTGTTTAAATAAATAAGTTTTTTTTTTAAATAAATAAATAAACAGAAGACGCTAACCACACATCCGTGTCAAGGATTACATTTTTGTACCGTTTTACTATAGTCCTATTTAAAACTGTACTCCTCTCCCGCTCGATTTCCCTCATCGTCCGCCATTGTTGCAAGAAAAAAATCTCACGCTGCGAAGAATATACCAGGCCCGTCCTTTATGTCCTTCAAAAAAGAAGGCAGCATTTCTGGGCTGCATTTGGAGGATTCCTCGAATTTGGTGATTGTTGTGATGGAATTGGCCCTTAAATGGAATGTTGACACACCATAAGCGCAAGACATGTTTTGTCCCTGGTTGCTATGGTGATTTCAGCTTGCGCTACGGAGCGGAGGGAAGGGTAGCGCACATCTTGCGTTCAATCAGACAGAAAGTGAGGTGCTTATCACCACAATAGGTCTCTCATTGAAACGTATCGAAACTGTTTTCTTTTTTTTTTGGAGTTGTGAATGGCTACAGGATGTGTTCACTGCTTCTGACTTTCATGCGGAATATGTTACGAATTAAAAACGCTGACGAGAACCAGCGGGTACATTCTGGCCCTCTGTGCCAAATGAAATCGTTCCCTCACCCATTTGATTTCTAGAAAACTTTCTCTGACTAAATAGCTCATCCATTAAAAAAAAAAAAAAAATATGTGGGATATTAAAAAGGCAATGGACAGACAACTTCTCTAGCATCTAACAGTTGAAATGTGTGTATGTGAATGTACGATGCCTGAACACAATGGCAAAGTAAGGCAAGCTTTATGATTTTATTTCCCTAAATAAAGTTATATTGCCATGGTAACTGAAAACATCACCAGATGTAATGGCACACGTTTCATTTCCGAAGCTTCTTGTTATTTTTTTTTTTTATATATACATAGATTGAGTGGGTGCACTCTTCTGTCCAGGTTGTGTTGAAAGCATCACATTGCTCTCTGTGCATTTCCATGGCAGGCATCACTGGAATAATAATGTATATATTTTCTGCAAATAACAGTTTTTCTGTGTTTGCATAAACAGGCGATTTATGTCTAGACGGGGGAAATCAGTGCATGAGATGCACACACATGCATGCATGTATATTTGTGCTAATGTGCAGACGAGTTGGACTGGGTTTTGACACTTTAGCGGCGCTGTACTCGGGCACAGGGCCAACGCAGGAAGTGGAGCACCGCTCAGCTGCCTTTGATTGGCAGCGCTTCTTTGGTGAAGCAGGATGAAGCGCGATCGACTCCGTCTTTCACAGTCTGGGGCTCTTTCTTTTAGTTCCTGTGCCCTCTTTAACTCGCTTTTGCTTTGGCTGTCTGCTCAGGCTTTTAGCTTCTCACAATAAAGGGCATTAAATTCCCAGTGGATTGTCTTTTTTTTTTTTTTTTTTTTTCTTTTTCTCCTCTCTCCCTATAACCGAGAGAAAAGAGTGTTTTAATGAAAGCTGAGGAAGAAGAACAATCAGACACATTACAGTCTTCATTTTATAAAGATGGGGTTGCTTTTGACTAGCAAACTTTGCTCTTGTCATTAGTTTAGTCCTCTGCGTGTTTCAGTGATTGTGTATGTGTAGCCAACCCCGCTGGTGCATTGTCTGCCATCTAATCCCTGGTAAGACATTCATGGCAGCTAATCTGTTTAATTACACTACAAATTAAGGATATTTACTGTTCCAAGACTTTTATGCGACACCCGCCTTAATCAGGGCCCTAATCTCTCTGGCACAGTCGGAGTGTGTATTACTTTGGGCGCACGCGTGACTGTCTGCGTTGTGATTGATATTCTGCATGCTTGCTGTTTATCAGCCCGTTCCTGCCAGAGTCTGTCTCTATCGCTGCGCTTTAATTCTCTCCTGGTTGTTTGCCCACAATGAAAGAGAAAAGAAAACAAGAGATTATTGTATTTTTCCGGCTGTCGTCGAAGGCTGAGAGAGGCATCACTTAGGAGGATTAAGATTTAATATCAGTGAAACGTGGACATCGGCTCAAATGGCGCCTCATCTTGTGCTCGTGTTCTGAGAAATCTGCTAGATTAAAGGTGGTCTGAAAACATGGAAACATGCTGCATATTCGGGGGGGGGGGGTGGAAGTGCTGCAGAGCCATTGGTTCAGCTGTCCTCTTTTAGCTCTTTGTTTAGACTATAATAAATAGTTGTTTTTTATGTTAGAATCAGATAATTGATAAAAAAAAAAGTCCAACTGGAAGGAATATAGTGATATAAACCAATTTTTATTGAATCCAAGCATTATAAAATGTGTTACTGAATGGTTCTGTGTGTCATGGCTGCAGCCTCCCCTTGTGGTGGCGAATGGATATAGCACCCTTACACAATAAAATAAAAAGCAGTAAAAATCCCATCTTTTAAAGAAGTATATTCTAATAAAATACCATCACCTTCGTTGCCAAGGAGGAAAGACATGAATGTAGCAATGAGGGCTAGCAGTGCAACCTGGCTAGCCTAGCCTAGCGACCTTAACCATTGGAAAACAAGGCTAATAGGTGTTTTTTTTTTTTTGTTATTGTTTTTTTTTTTCCAACTTTTTTGTGGTAACAATAAATAAAGTTTTCACAAACTGCCACAAAACATATCTACCTGCATGGTAATTCAATAGTTTTACTAAGTCTGCATATTACTATTCTTATGGCTAATGTAGTTGTAATGCCGAAAATTATTAAAAAGATTCCCTTTATCCATTTTTGTAAATAGAATGAAGATCTAGTTGCTGTGTTTTAAAGCTGCAGTATATAACTTTTATGAAAATATATATATATTTTTTCATATTTGTGATCTGTGGGGAAAAAAAATCTATCTTCTCTGCATTCTTCCAGCGCTAACTAGAAACAACCAATCAGAACCAGGAGGCGGGTCTTAGCGCCGTCAATAATCTCATCCTCCTCTCCCCTGTAAAGCTGCAGCTTTTATCTGTCAGCAGGTCCTGTAGTTAGCATAGCCACTGATGTTGGCACATAAACAATTTTCCTGTAAGTTGTTTCTCTATCATTAGCACATTTAGCACTGAGTATATGAAGTTGATTTACAGTGCTAAGACCCTCCTCCTGGTTCTGATTGGTTGTTTTTGGTCAGATAGCACTAGTAGCTCAAGGAGGAGATAGAAGGGATCAATCTTTTCATAGATTATCTGTCTCGTGGTATACTTTCTTCAACTTAAAATCACTCCCCTTTACATACAGGACTCATTCAAATCACTTGTAATTACTAGAACAAGCAACAAGGTTCAGTCACAAAACGGACTCTGACTGTGGTGATATATTGTAGCATTTTAATTCCACGAGATCCTGTACTGCAGAATATCTACTCTTCTGTACATTATACTTGCCAAAAGTTCCTTTTGGCAACTTTTGGCAAGAATTTATGTCAGATCACGATTTCTTGGTTAATGACAAGTTGCCATAACAAAGACATTTTGAATAATGTCAAGTGTCATGATTTACTGAATGACACTTTATGACAGCAGTCATAAATATTCATGAAGACGTTATGTCATGTTTATGACAGTGTCATAACAGTCTTATTCACAACCCATCAAATGAAGTGTTACTGACTCAATGATACCACGCACTCTTGCAAAGTTGACTTTGAAGAACAGGTCCACAGCTTGTTCTACAAAAAATGCTTTTTTTTCCTGAAATATTTCCCAAACAACCAGTTGGCGGAACATGCATGAAGTTGCTCGACCTTGTCGTTGTTCGACAAGGTTTTGTTTGATTTATGTCCGACTAGATATGAGTATATTGCTAATTATTAGTAGCCATTTCCCGATTGAGAAAAACAAATACGCATGCGTATTCTTTTGTTTTTCATATTTTGAAGAGTTTATTGTCACATGACATTTATATGGAAGAGAAACAGGAAGTCATGGATTATTAAATGAATGTTTTATGGAGACGCTGAGCTCAACGTTTTGCACCGTGTTCCCAACATATCCCAGGTGCAGGCAATGTGTAAGTGTATGTGTGTGCTCCTCGTTTTTCAAAATAAAATTATTCTTATTCTTGTCGTGTCTTCGTGGCTGTATGTTGTGGTAAAGATGGAGCGTTATCACAGCAAACGCTCAGTAACTGCTCTGTTGAACGTTTTTAATCTGTTTTAAACTCTGTCAGCTGTAATTTCCAAGCAACACATGACAGGTGTATGTGTTAGCATTACAATTTATGTACATGGAGTTAGAGTTTGTCTGTACCTGTTCAGATGGGGCACACTGTCCTTTTTTTTTTTTTTTCACCCCCCCCCACCCCCCAACAGCCCTTCCCGAGACGGTGGCGTGTAATAAATGAGTGGGCGCGATAAAGTGGCAGCCATGACAGGCGACCGGGGAGGGTGGGAATAGAGCGAGTAGACATGGGGAGAGAAAATGTGGAGGGGGTTATGGAGGTGTGCGCGTGTGTGTGTGTGTGCTGGGGAGCAAAGGGGAGACAAAGCGAGACAAAGCGGAGGTAAAAGAGATGGAAAGTCTCTGAGGATAGATAAGGAGCGAGCATGAGAGGATGAGGGGGAGACAATGGAAGGTGAGAGGAGGGCGACGGTGAGGGATTGTTGCTCGGAACAATACCTCGGCCAGAGGTGGAGACTCTTTCTCTGTTACTGCTTGTTCTTTTTATCCTCATTACCCCCTCACCGACCCTCTTCAGGCTTTTCCCCTGTCTTGTCTGAAGTCACCTTGCAGTCTGGCAGAAATATGGCCGCACCTTCGGCAGGTTTAAAGGTACATAAAACTCGCGAAGGTGAGGGCCCTCTCTTCCTTCACCACCGGCAACCATGAAAAGAGTACATTAACAAGAATCTGTACATGTCTGTGCTTTATAAAGTTGTCTTCAGCTGAAAAGTTTCCCGTGTGCTTCTGGGCGGCAGGGAGAGAGCCATTGCTTTGGGCAAGGTGAGCGCGAGCCCGTGGCCGGCCGCCTCCGAGATGTCTGACAAAGACGGAGAGAAAAGGCAAAGAGGGGTGGTCTAATTTCAGCCAAGAGAGTCCTGGATCAAGTCTGTGTGCAGTTACAGTATGTGTCAGTGTGTGCGTGTCTGGCAAAGGTTAAGGTGGAGTGAGTAAGACAGTGTGTTGTCTCTGAGGAGTACAGCTATCACCACCGCTGAACGCTCCAATTAATCAACCCAGGCCACGTGTGTGTGCGTAGACTCTGAGTGTATCTGTTAGGATTCTGGTGTGTGTGTGGGGGAAGGGGGGGGGCGTGTACCACATTCGGGATGTGTTGCACGCATAAACAGCCTAGTTCTGGTGTGTCTCCGTGGATAATGCTAATGGGGTCACTTGTTTGCTGTTGTCGAAGCGCAGATGGGGATCTAACAGAAGTTCTTTGTGGGGCTTTTTTGTTGCATTTTCAACGAGATTTTGTATAACTAATTTAAGACAAAAGATTTGACACTATGTCTCCCCTCAGGGGACACTTAAAAGAGAGTTGGTCTCTGCAAATGTCTCTCTTTTGACATAACAATGTAAATGGAAGACTATACGGGTTCTGTGGATAAGCATGAAGTTGTTTTATGTTTATAAATGCTAATAATAAAGCGAATTTCTTTTGCCCATCATTGGTGTTACCAGCTCTGGCTGCCCATGCAAAGCACTCAGAGACCATAGAGAAGCAATGCCTGGTACTCATCAATCTGGTAACACCTAGAAGGCAACTTCCAAACTATCTTAAACCCAAACCTGTACAGACAGAGTGCTAGCATGGGGAAAACACATAACTTCTCATTCACAAGGCAAGATTTTTATGCTGATTTTAGCCCCTATTTTTCTATTAGAAGATATTCCTGCAGTGTGGTCAGAGTGATTCTTTGGGATGTAACCAGAACACAGCTTTGCGTTCTTTGTATTGTTTTTTTTTCTCTGTTAAATGAAGTCCACAAACTATCGCTGTCGGCGACGTTTACTTCAAACTCACGTTTGGAGGTTTTTTTGAGAATTTGCGTCCGACATCCGAATGTTGGTGTGAAATCAATTTATGTGTGGTGTGTTGCTCCTGCCGTGGACACGACACACTGTACGACCAAACCTGCTGTACCTAAGATTTTTTTTTTTTTCTTTTTTTATTGTTGTGTGTGGTCTCTGAGGTTTTGACTGTGAGGTTTATTGATTATTCCAAATTTTTTATCCAGTATGTCTTTCCTCTTATGGACTGTGGACCTACCTCTTGCCCAATGACTGCTAGAGAGTGACACCAGTGACCAGGCTATTGATGGACGGATAATCCTGCTACTCATTGTAACTCGGTTGTTTTTGACAGCTTATCCGATTGGCCCAGTTAAGGTCAGTGGGTCTATTAATCAAGAGGTAAAACACCATTTTTAGAATGTAATACATATTTGTATGTATTTGTTGGGAATATGAGCAGAACAAAGACATTAGTGTAGTTTATCGTCTCTCGTGTTGTGAAGCGAATGAGTAGAAAGCTGGTAGGTGGACTACTCACACCGACTACCATCTATTAAGCTAGGTCATTAGATAACCGTGTATTTGTACCTGTAGATGTTGTTTGTGTGTTTGTTGCATGAATATCTGGAACATATTCCATCGGTGCAAACAAATAAAGGCATAATATTTTAGGAAAATAGGAGTAAGATGTAGATTAAAGTAGTTTTTATGTGTACGGAATTTAAACACTCCATGCATTTGAATAGGGATGCCGTTATCTCGTAGGTTCATTCCAAGTCCATTAAATTCCACAGCGACTGCATGGATTCATGTGTTTTCCGGCAGATAAGCACTGTGAGAAAGTGAAAAGACAGAGAGACGTTTTACCAAAAAAAAAAAAAAAAAACCTGAGATAAACATGAGGGCAGAGAGAGTCGAGACGCATGTGGTTTCATCGTCGGACGGCTCAGGCAGCGCCTCGATACTGTCACGCTGCTGCCCTCAGTGAGCCCCCGTTCCGCTTGAAAATGAAATTCTCGAAAAGCTTTCACTCTCTTGAAATCTTGTTTCCAACGTGGGGCGGAGGGGGCAAACAAAGAGGTTATACAGGGCTTTTACAGGAGAATACAAAACAAGAAAAAGAAAATAAGACCTGGTTTTATAAGAGCTATTTGAGTTAGTTACTTATCACTTTTAAATAGGTGGGAACTGGTTTAAACTAGTTTGATCTGGTACTGACTGGTGTAATCTGGTCAATTTGGCACCAAAAGTCCTACAAAAATGTTGGTTTTCAAATACAATTTTGGTGAGTTGTCAATATGTTTGCAAACTTATGTCTTGTAGTGTTTCAAAATAAAATCCTTTTAGAATCGATATAAAATGTTTCATTATGGCTAATCATTTTTAAACCTTAGTTTTCCTTTTTCTTTTTAGCTCTTCAATCCAAAATAGAGGAACTGACTTAGAAAAATTAGGTCCTTGTACCACTCTTTGAGTGTTTTTGAAACATATTTAGACAAAAAAAAAAAAAAGAAAAAAACTTTCAAAAATTTTTTAGTAAAAACTAAGCGTAAATTAGGACACAACCACATTCCCACTTAGCGTGTCAGAAATTAGTGGACGCCATGGTTCTAGTCCACCCTGAAATTAGATTGCAAAATGTCCTCTCTTTGACAAAGTACCAACATTAAAGCCTCTCATTTAAATGGTAGCAAAGTTTTGGCCTCTCGTTGACACGGTAACAGTGTTTTGGTCTGACGGAAACTCAAACGGAAGTGCAAATTTTTAGAAACGAAATGCAAGTCATTGGCCGTCTGAATGCAAACCAAGAACGTTTGGAAGAAATGGCTTCACGGCATCTCGCACAGTTTTCTCCCGCTTACATCACGACGTCAACGGCCGACCTCCGTCTTCTCTCTGCGTTGCTGAACTTCTTCATATTATTTGACGCATTAAAGGAAAATCTGCTCATTGTGGAACGTACGTGCCGCCATGGATGACAAGCGCCAGGTCATATGCACGCCTCTGTAAAAGCAAAGGGTTGTTACTTTCAGTGCTATTTGCGCCTTTGTCTGCATCCAGAATGTTTTTATTCTTTCAGATGCGCAACAAAAAGCGATTTTGCATACATTGTGGGAATGAAGAAATGGAAAGTCTTGGGTCTAGTCAAAGCCCAGATTTGAGCAAACTGAGATATAGGCTGTGGATGGGGGAAGAAAAGAAATCAGTTTTGTTGAATGGGTAAAGCAAAAATTATTTGTGGTGTTTATTTGCAATTAAATTTCTTTTCTTGAGATGGAAAAAACAAGATACTCTTTATCAGGTGTCCTAATTTTGCTCAGGACTGCAAGCACCTCCATACCAGGAAATAATAGATTGCCAATACAGTCATTTTCCATGCCAGAAGTGTCAGAAATTTGCTGTAATCTCGCACAGTTCTTGTATATTAAAAGCACATTACTCATTTCAGACATTTTTGCTGTCCATCAGAGTTCCCACAGCAAAGCTGGCAAGTGATTTCTATCACAGCTGCCCTCAGTCTAAATGTCAGGGATTGAAAAGCGCTCACCAGCAAAGATTTGGTGCGAAAAACATTTTTTTTCCTCTTCTTCTCAGTGAAACGCAGAGATAAGATGGCGAGAGAGAGGGTTGTTATGGAAAAAGTGCCAGACAGAATATTTACACATATCCAGACACAGACGGCGTCGGGCTAAAGAGCAGAGAAACATAAAGTACAGGACGGGGGAGGACATGTCGTTTGTTCTACATATGAACTCGTTTCATTTCCCTGTTCATAGCCGATTCTCATTTCCTCTCCGAGGTGTGATATCTACCTGCAGGAAGGATGTGTGACACGTGTAGGCAAGAGTCGAGATTAACAAGAAGGTCGAGCTGCATGAATAAAATACACGACGTTCAACCCGACGGCGTATTCTTCCAGAGAATTACCAGCAAAAAAAGACAAGTGGGCAGAAGAGGAAAGAGAAAGAAAAAAGAAAAAGTCGGAGGTGAGAGGAAAGGAAACAGTTGCAGCCCTGTGGGCTTCGCATACAGAGACGAGGCAGTGCAGCTATTTGCCTTTTATTTCTTCTCACCATCTGCCCCTCAGATTCACTCGTTTACTAAATTAGAGCGCCGCGTTTCAGGGCCGACGCTCTCAAACCGCGCTGGCCGTGTGGCTGTGTGCGACCTGTCTTTATTAGCAGTTGTGCAGGCACTTCAGGCGTTCCTGAACATAGCACCGTGTGTGCGCGCGCCCGTGTGTGTGTTCCGGAGGGCTGACCCGAGGCAGGTCTTGCTCATTACAGAGCGGAGCGGGTGATTGCAGGCGAATCCTCCCAAAACAAAATCTGGTAATGTGAGATGTAAATATGAGCGGTGACCTGTGCTTGAGCTCAGATGTTTTGCTCGACACGCTCCACTGACTCCGGGAGAGTTTAAGCCTCTGTTAAGCTTTTGTTATTAATTATCCTGAGCCGCTCTAATTCCACTGTGTCACTGATTAAAAGAAGCTAATAGACTTTTTTTTTTCCATGATAAGCTAAAACCAGTTGCAAATTTTAAACTAAAAAGGAATAAAATAATAGCAGTGTATGTAAAGTTCAAAATTCTTGATAATATAATGGTTTTTTTATGTTTGTTTTGCAAATGTATTAGGAACAAGTCATGTTTATTTTTAACTATAAGTACAATTTAAGGAATGTTTTGCCGTTTTTATTTTTTCCTAAGTTCCTAATACTTAAAGATTTAGCTTCCCTGCGAATCACTGAACTTGGATTTAATTGTGCAACCAATGTTTCTTAGAACACCTTTCACATCTTGGTTCCTTAATAACCCTACAACCATGAACTCCCCACTTTGTCATTTCGTGACAATAAGGTCGACCAATTGAGATCACAGACTGTGTGTGCTTTCAAAGCATGCTGTCGAGACTGCAGAACCAAAGGGGCGTGGCCTACAACTCAAAAATAATAGCAGTATGTGTAAACAGGGGCACCAGATTCCCCTAGCACTGATCATTGGTTAAATCCTTGATATGTCACCTATCGCTCGATCTGTTCAAATGGTACTTTTCATTTTTTATTCCCAAATCTTTCTGGTTTTAGTTTTTTCTTTAAGGCCGTTGAGATAATTTTGCCATGACTTTGTTTGGCTAAATTAGCTTTGAAGAAGCCCGGATGATTTTTAAAGTCCCTGAATGGCAGAATTTTAGGCTCCTGATAGAAAGAAATTACTGTTTGCACATGACAGACACAGCCAATACGTAAGCATGCTAAGAATTGTATCGGTACGACTTGTAGCGAGTTAGCAAAGCTGAAATCAACATCACAGCACAGCGCTAAGATCGGTAGGAGTAAAATGGGGTTCATCTTAAAATTTTTGTGGGATGTTTTGTACATTGTCAAATGTTTGGAATGCTTGTTTTTACAATCACCTCTGCTTTAGTATTTTTGCAAAACAGCCTTTTTCCCCATAACATTTCATTAGGTTGGAACAAGCAGAGGAAGGGGCCTTTGATCATTTGTGCTTTTCACAATCTCCCTTGATCATTTAAAGTACAAACTCTTCTCAAATTCTTCTTTTAGGGTTCCCAACTTATTTCTGTGGGTTTAGATTTGGAAACCGAGATGCCAATTGAACTAGGCTGATTGGTTATCTGAATTTGGATCACTAGCCTCTTGAACAATCCAGGCAGAGCCAGTTCTCTATTTTCTTACAGATTTTTATTTAGCATATCCTAGTACTTTAAAAGGAGCTCTTGGTGTCATGTACTTTGAACAGGTTTACCAGCCATTTGAAAGTGAAACTAGCTCACATCATCATACATCCTTCACCAAGCTTGCCACTGCCTATCCGAGTCAAAAATTCCTTCACTCACATCTATGCATGGGTGCCAATAAGGGGTAGAAGTCAAATGACACCTTTTTGTGATGTCACCTTTGTTTCATTGTGTAGTCACAATGTTTTCAAGACAAAGTTACTGCTATGCTACCACTAGAGGCAACAGCCTTTATGTGTTGTACAGTGTTTGTTGCCAATCCAAGGCTCCAGGCCATATGTCTACTTGGCCCTGTAACTACCTCCTGTGCCAGCACAAAGGAGTTGTAGAAATACTATTTCCACTCCTCCTCTGAACATAATTTCCTACAAAACACTGAAACACAATGAAAGAAAAGCCGCATTTAACAGGCTGCTTTAAAGAGGCTTTAGCTTGGAGAGGAAACCTTTTTATCGTCTCTTACTGTGTTAATAGAGCTATTTGGAGCGTGAGACGCCATTAGTTAGCAATTTTCCTCTTAGAGAATTATAGTGGCTGTGCACTGAAAATCTGAAACACCGCATTCCATGAACTGAGCTAACAAAACCAGTAACATTACAGCAGAAGGCTCAGAGTCGAGATTTGTTTAGCTGTTGCTTTGCAAACTGATATTTTTGCCTGTGCATTGTTTTGACATTACAAGCCACTCGCTTTGCAATCTGCAGCTGAGGTTATACAAGACCATCCATCATTCCTGAGCGCGAGGACACTGACGGGGTGATGTGTGTTATTTCATAAAAGGCCAGCGTCTCCTCGATGAAATGGCATTCCGATATATCCAACCCTCGTCTGATTGTTAGGTCTTCACAATGCAACACAATGAGAGCTAATGCAGTAATCAGCAACAAATTTTTTGCCATTATGTAAATGAGCAGTGTCTGACCAATTGCTCTGCTTGGGTCAATTTTTCAATTGGTTGCTGATTGTTGGCTGCAGTAGGGCTTTTCTACTTGAGCCAACAATGACCAGCAGATTGAGCGTCAGCCGCCACATTTGAGTGATTTCTTAAGTGTTTTGCAGAAAACACACATAATTAAATGCAGCTGTTAGTTTGCGACCATTATTGGACCATAATCGATGTTTGGCGGTTGCTTTTAAACACTGGGCATCATTTAGTGACTATAAAAGGTTCCTAAGTACTCGTTTTCAGTTGATTCATTGGAAAATTGAGGCCAAATTTAAGTCTTATCCTGTGGTTCTCAACAGGAGAAGAGCTGGACTGCTCCCAGTTGAGTTTGTGCCTCAATTGGAAGCACAACTGTTCAGATATCTTGCCTTGTTCATGAGTGGTGATAGGAGGAAGATGGAGAGATAGATTGGATCGTTGACGCTGCTTCATTGTGGTGAAGAAAGAGCTCAACCAAAACAAAATCCAAACTCAGTAGTTTTTCCAATAATTCCAGGATCTGATTGAGATACCTCTTAGGAAAATTACTTTTGGGGGTTTTCTGATCAAGTTCCACAGTGAAGAGACTGGTGGCAAACCCAGAGTCTGCTAAAGGAACTGTATTGCCTTTCAGCTTTGGGTTCTCAGAGAAGTATTTGGTGAATGAGGGGTGCTACTGGTTCTGTTCTTGACCCCCAACACAGTCTCTGACTAATGGATTGATGGCATAAAGAAAGTTTGAAGCTTTTTGCCTATCCAAACTTAGTCATGATTGTTATGACCAATATGCCCCTTACTACTAATGTAGCAGAAGTAATGGAGACCTAATGTACCAGTGGTACTAATGTACTGTCCGCTTCACATTGTCAAGATGTCATTATTTCTTCAACCAAGTAAAAACAACATTTGGATCATGGATAGGCTCAGGTCGACTTAGAAAATGACGAATTTTCAACCAACAGGGTTTTGAGAGGTAGAAACAAAGAGGGTAAATAAAGTCAGGAATTCCAAGAGCTGACTAAGTTTGAAACTGTTTTGTGTTTTTTTTTTTTTTTCTTTCTTTCTGCCGTTTTCACAGCAGAGTGCTTCCAGGCTGAGCACTCTTTGTTGTGTGACATCAAACATGTGAGAAAACCGCATTCACACTCCTTCAAACACTTTGTGACAAGTTCAACTCGGCAGCTCCTTTAACCGCGTATGCGTCACCGGAGACCACATCAGCTCTCGCCGAAGACAAACGGGAGGGAAGGGGAAGAAAAACCCGAAGGAAGCTCGTCTCATTTCAGCCTCACATCTAAACTGTTTCCATTTAGGCTTAACGAAGGCCTTTTATCTGAAAGCAACTTAGACGTAATGTCTTCAGTATTCCCCCCCCCACCAATATTGATTCCTCACTGCAGAAACACCTTTGGCTCACGTCAGAGTTTATACGCCGCCGGCATCCTGAAAGTAAATGTACTTAAAAAGTGATGCGTCGAGGCGAGCGAAACACCCGAAAAGCTCTGGAAAGCAGGAGGGTGATGCAACGACGCAGCTCTATCAGTGGGAGGGCTGCTCTAATCGGCGGTCCTGGGGAGGGACACCGCGGGGGGTACCTGCTTATCAAGACTGGTTTGGAGAATCTCACCGAATGCGTAACAATGGGGAGAAAAAAACCGGAGGATTGTATGCGTGTGAAGCTGAACAAGGCAGTCATCGTGCTCTGAAATGGAATAACTTTCTTTTTTTTTTTTTTCTTTTGTACTTGGCCGTTTGAAACACATTGCTTCTTTTTGAGAAGAAATTTCGTAATTAATCACTTTTTGGCGTGCGGGGTTCGACTCGCAGCAAGTGAAAGTGAAATTAGTTGTACTGCAACACAACGTTTCATTTATTCATTTAGATCGAGTTGAGACGGATTGCAAAGCTTGAAGTGGAAAACTTTTCTTTGTTCACTAATA
Organism: Girardinus metallicus; assembly: GCA_903067095.1. NCBI lineage: Eukaryota > Metazoa > Chordata > Actinopteri > Cyprinodontiformes > Poeciliidae > Girardinus > Girardinus metallicus. Next base: position 43,287 of record CAEGAE010040929.1, read on the forward strand.
TAAATATTATAGTTTCTAAAATCGTTTTCATGATACTTCTTCAGATGTGTAACCATTTACATCAATCCACAATACCCAGAAATTTCTGAGTAACTAATTTTACTTAAGCAAGCAGATGCAAGACAGATGCCTAACTGGCTAAAAGGCCAGTAGATGGCGATAATTAACTGTAGCAACATGTTAAAATGTAATGAGGAATAATTTAGCTTAAAGCCAGAGACATGTACTTTAACATCTGATGGCTTTTTAGATAAACTACTAGTTAGTAGTTTATCTATGTTAGATTAAATGTTGATGAAGTGTTTAAATAAAGAAACAGCTTATTCGTTATTTAATTGTGCTACTTTGTGTGGCTAACCAGGTTACTCTGCACAACAGTTAGCTAATCTTACTGATTATCTGACTGATGTTTGGGAAGGAAAGAATTTCTCCACTCATTTATCGCTACAAAGACAAAAATAATGAAGATCTTATGCGGTATCTAGTTTGATTTACACTTCGGGAACTCTAAAGACTCTTATGCAGAAGCCAGCTGTGCTACATTAGGCGCTAAACTGGTCTTGCCAATAAAAGTTTCACACCGTGGTTTTCATATGAGGTGTCCAACTTAGCATCTTTGCTATGTTTGGTTTATATTGAAAGTCAGAATTCAAATCTGGGAATGTCTTCACACTCGAATTGAGCATGTTACCGATATACGTCACAAACTGTTATGATGCTATTTTAGTAATGATATTATTTTAGTTTTTTTTGTTTGTTCGTAAAGTGTACCTGCATACTTTAATATGTTTTAAACAGGAAATCAAAGGTTCATCTGTGAGTATGATTTCAATCAATTAGTAACGTAACAGGATTAAACACTTTATTTCTTCGTACTGCTAAAAAATTTACATAATATTTCATTATAAACGCAGATTTGAATATTCACATTCATGTAACACATAAATATTGACAGCAACAGTTACCCAACAAGAACATGATGCAGTTTACTTTAACGTTGACATGAAGAAGACCCGGTCGACGTTTAACCAAACACAGAGTTGGCCTAAAAATCCGGAGCATTGCAATAAGTGTTCCAGCTCCTATTCCCTTCCTCCAAGGGAATCCGTTTTAAAATTGTCGAGAGGTGACGACAGCTGTCATCTGTTGTGAATTGCTAAACCTGAATGTGTTGATGCTCAGATGTGTCAGGTAGGGACGGTCCCTTTTTTAGGAAAAGGGGAAAAAGCAGCAGAAGTCTCTGGTTTGATTGTGTTGTTCGCCCCTTCGGTTAACGATTCCGTCTCTGAGATGCGCATCGTGTTTTTAGGCAGTAGACCACAGATTAAGTTTACCATACGCACACGCAAATTAAAACTGATTATCATATATTTAAATCTGGGTGTATTGGTTGCACTTTGTAGGAGAATGCAGCTGCATTCATATCGGCACAGCTTCCCAGATGCCTCCAACTACAGCCCTGTTATAAAAATATACTGCCATATAAAACACTTAGTGAACATTTGCCTGTGTGTGCCAGTATAATGAGCATCTGTGCATTTTTTCCCCCTTTTTAATGAAATGTTATTACCTTTAACGGTGCACCTGGCTGTTCAGATAAAGAATCAAGATTTGCCTTTTTTTTTCTTTTTTTTTTTAATTTTGAAGGAGTCCTTTGAAATGCCAGCCGGCAATGGGGTTGGTGGGTAGTTAGTGTTAGTGCGGAAGACTCACACTCGCATTTGTGCAGCCGAACAGTCTGTTGGGAAAATAGTACTGCTAATTAGTGGAATTAGCCACAGATCAAAAGGTTCAATTAAAGAGTGGTGTTGCAGCATAGAGGCAGCGGGCCTAATTTGCATCACAACACGTGTTTTGCTGCGGACCGGTTGTCAAAGGCACGGACGGACGGACGGACCGGGAGACCACACAATATGGCGCGCACCTCACGGGAAATGCAATAAAAGGCGACTGGGCAGCACGAAATGACCCGCGTTTCAGTTTTACCTCGCAGATGGACTTGTCGGACATACAAAACGCATTCGAAGTGTCTTCAATTTGGTCCCCCAAACGACAAAGCGAAATAAATGCAAACGCATGCGAGGACGCATTGCGAAACGCGCAGCAGCTAATCAGTAGCATTGATATGAACACGTGGAGCTGCTGTCCGCATGTGGCGCCTATTGTTAGCCTTTTGGGTTCCAGACTTAATTAAGAGCATAATTAAGTGCGTGCGGTTACGACTCTGCTCAGTGGGGTGTACTGTTGTGTGCACACAAGCGTGTTTCCATGCATGTGGATTTCCTCGGAGCTATTAAACAAAGCCTGGATGAATATGGCCAATTCGCAGCACCTCTAATTTAGCGCTTAAATACCACATGTTTGACTCCTAATTAAATACAACCTCAAAACCAGCGGCAAATGGGATTTTCTTGGTTCTGTTGTCTGACTGCATAAATGCCAGGCCATGAATACAATTTTCTTGCACAGATTTTCTTTTTGACTAAATCTACACCTGTATTTCTTTGATTTCTCTCTGTATGGTTATCAGTCTTTCACTGCGATACCCTCACACTGCTTTGGACTTTTTGTTGATGTTTGTTACTGTGCGCATCTTGAGTTATGTTTTTTTTTTTATTCAAAGGACTTCAAGACTTTGCCTTTTTTTGCATAGAAAATAAGTGAGAAAAGCAGTCACAGCCTAAATAAAACCTGTCAAAAACCCTGGTGATCTATTGATCAAAGCTACTTAGACAGATTACAAGACAGCCTTTCAAATGCAATTTGGGTGGTTCAATACTTTGACAAAGAATGTCATTAATTTTTTTGTTTGTACTGTCTAAGCCTAAGACACATCCTCCTGAAGGCAGTAAGTAATTTTTTCTATATTTGGTTTTACAAACTGACATAACCTTGAAGAACAGAAATAATAAAAAAAAAAAAAAAAAAAAAACATTTGCAATTTCTCTTTAGGAGGCAAATGTCACTTTTCAACTGGGGAATGTCTGTCAGTCCTTCTGACCAACCAAATGCCACCCAACTAAGCAACATGTCAACCAATCTACCAACCAACACATCAACCAAACAGTGTAGCAACCAGTCAACCAATCAGCTCATCAATCAACCAATGTACTAACCCAATAACCAACCAACCGGACACCGTATCAACCAACTACACAATACGTGAACCATCCAGTTAACCAGCAAACCAATCAGACAACTGATCAACTAACATACCAATCGACACATCAATGATTGGTACATTGGTTGGTACATTAGCCAACCAATGTACCAACCAGTCAGCCAACCAGGTAACGCATAAATCACCAACCAGCCACATTTAATATATCAGCCAACAAACATTGACTAGCTAACCAACCAGCAAACATCGAGTTACTAACCAACAGTCAGAATAAAAGATATTTTTAAGCGTCCTTTTGCGTCCTGTACAAATCTGGTTTCAACTTTGCTTAAAACAAGTTTTCCCACTTGAATTTAAAGTTTCGACAGCCATAATGTTTGTGTTTTTGATTGAGCGTATACATTCTCTGACCGATCGGCATGTACTTCTGTTTACTCAACAGTAAAGGACCACTTGTGCTGATGGCGTCTTCTCTGGTCCCTCTAAACATTTTGCATGTTCAGCCTGTGCTGCTTCCCCGGTGAAAGCGGTGTTGTTTGGTTAGTTTTGGGATGCGCGTGCCTGTGTATGCATGTGTGTGATCCTGCCTGCCGCAGTGGCACTTTGTGGCTGCATGCTGTGTTAAATGGGAGTGTCCAAGCTGCTCCCAGGCCTCATTCATCAGTTTCACGCAGGAACAGTTCTGGCTGTGGGGAAAGCCGCCTGGGACACACGCGCGCGCGCGCGCGCACCCACGCACACACACACACAAAATTAGTTTGGACAAATGTACAATGCCTTCATTAAACGGCGTTTATAAAAACAGCCTTTACCAGCGTAAATAACTGCTTTGACTGATGTGTGGTTAAGTTGCACACGCTGCCTTCAGCTCACATAAGCAGTGTTTTTGATGCCGACACTTCCTCCGTGACCTTTTGTCCTCTCCCCGGTGTCCCCGCACCGATTTAAAAAAAAAAAAAAAAAAATTATTTATTTATTTTTTCCTTCCTAACTCCTCTTTGATATTTCACAGCTGAGTCTCTCACGCATGACTTCATCTGCCACTTTGGCTGCTGCCCATTCACACTGCACCCCCCCTGCTTGAACCCAAACTTCCATTGGTTACCACTGGCAAGCATCCACCAATTCCTTACAGCTGTAATAAAAAAATAAAAAAATAAAAAAAAACACATGAATTTGAAGGTTCATGTTTCCCAACTCGTACCTTACTTTTGTCTGAGAGCTAAATGCTTTCGAGCACCACTCTGGTTATTTATTTTTATGTTAAAAGGCTAAAATTTTAAGATTTGCCTGTTTCGCTCTCCCAGGGCCGTGTCTTTTAAAAGGTTCTGTGAAGCCACAATTGTTTGGGTGCCATTTGTTGAACTCTTCCATTGAGCCAGCCTGATGTGAGTGCATTTCTTGTTCACTAAGTAGCGCATGGCCGCCGATCCCCGGCGTTCATTGCATTATTTAAATCAAGCACTTTGAGAGGACAATGGATTTTGTCAGGAGTTGCTTTTTAGTTTCCCATCAAGCGCTGAAACTTCTTGGAAAGAACAAGGCATGCCGAGTGTGTTTTAATGCGATTTCTGACAGTTTTTCAACTTTATTTTAACACATTCGAAATGACTGACTTGTGTGTGGCGGCAAACTACACAAATACTGTCTGCAAACACCTCAGAAATGTTAAAAAAAAACTAATATAAGGTTGTTTTAATGCCCTAAATTAGAATAAATAAGCACATGTTGTGGACATTTTTATAATTTAGCTGTTTATGCGGTTCATTGTATGTGGAGTCACATTTTGTTTTCATTTAGCAGTAGTGGACTCTACTTCTAAATAATGTGCACTAATGCACATTATTGGAAGTGTTCCCACGAAAGCTATTTTTTTTCCTAAAGCACTAATTTATTTATAAGCTTTCAGCTGAGTGAAGCTCAATATCTGTGTCAAAGTTTTGGTTGCCGACCTAGAAATTCACGTAGGTGAAGACTGTTTACACGGCAGCTCTGCTTTGTGTCTTATTTTCCCCGATAACTTTATTCAAAATAAGAAACATGCAGGAGTAAAAATGAAACACTCACAGTACAATACAACATCTGAGAGTGTTTTAGAACATGTAAGTGAAGTTGGCACGTTAGCATCTTCTTCTGCTAACTACTGTGTTGTTAGTTCCGCTAATGCTTTTACATTAGCGGAACTAATGTCTATGATTAGCGCCTTAGGGTTAGCAAAGCTAAATTTTTTTCTTAGCGGTGGCCCCGCTGACATTTAACATTCAGGATAATGTTACTTTGTAGGCCCAATCCTACCATCTCGGTGAACTTGACACTACTTGCTTCTAACTCTTCTCACGTCGTTTTACATTTCCAGACTCAACTCAGTCTCTTCTGTTTCCCTTTAAGAAAGAAAAGTGTAGCCCTATTCCGTGTACGTGCCCCCTCGTTGCCCTCATCCTGATATTCACTCTCATCCTCATCAGTTGAACCCTTGCAGCTCGTCATCTTCGTCACCGCCTCTAATTCAACACCTACACAGGATTTCTACCCTCTTTTGTTTAAAATGCAATAAGGCACATCAGGTCATTGCTAGGATATTTGCTTAGCATTCATTTAAATTTTCTGATCATTTTATAGCTGTGTAGCAAATATGTGCGGCGTACGTATTTGCTCTTTCAAAGCTCAATAACATTTTTTTATTAGACTGATTGGCTTAGCTGGAGATCAAATTAAGTCTGCTTTACCATCAGATGTGTAGAAAGGCGATGTAAACTGGTATTAAATAAATAATTGCATACCTTCACACAACATAAATACAAATTTTCTGTTAGGTAACGGAGGTCGAACAATACTTTTTGGGAATAAAATAGAGCAAAGAAAAACATGTAAGGAAAAAAAAAAGCCTAAAATCAATTATTTATTATTAACTGTTTTTGCTTTATGGTCCTAAATGTTGATTTTTGAACCTGGTCTGTCTCTTGTGAGATAGAACACCAAATCTGGTCTATGTGGTCTACTGGTTGCTGACAATGATGATCAGCAACCAATGAGAATACAGTGAGTGCCATATTGAAATTTAATTGGGCTTTTTTTGGGAAGGTAATTTGAAACTGGACTAAAACAAGCTGCTTCAATATCACTTGTGCAACCGGGTTCACAGTCGCCGCTTAGTTGTCTCATTGCAGAAATCCCCCGTTTATAGTGGTGGTTCCTTTAGAGAAGCATTGAAGAATTAGCTTTGCAACACACTTTTTGTTTCCCCCACGAAGCAAATTAGCAACATGTAGTTTTCTGGTTAATTTACTGAATTTCTTTCCTCTTAGTTTGCACAGTGTTTGAGCTCTGTTTCAGTGAAAATATCTGCCTTTGTAGTCTGAAATGACTATTCCTCATGATAAGCAAAGAGAAAAAAATGAAGCAAATATTAAGCAGGAGGTTGTTAGAGCTGCAAAGAGAAGCGGGGAAAATCTGCCGGAGGGTTTTCCCTAGATAAAATTTAGTTGGTACTTGAGCTTGTTTTACTGTCCAAACAAGTCTGGAGCTCTCCGAGTGGATTGGAAATTGGAATATTACCTTGATGCACAAATGCCAAAGTGTTTGACTAGACAGGAGAGGGCTGAAAAAGCTTCTCTTACTCTTCAGTCTGTTCAGCTTGATGGAAAAGGTTGCATTTTTATCCTGATCTCTGTGTTATTTGTGTTATTTTGCACAAACCCGCAGTAAATTCTTCTTCCGATGAGGTTAACTCGACCCTTGCAGGTTACCTCCTCTGTATTGTGAAGATTTCCAAACCCATTTACCTGTTTAAAGCTTGTTTACTGTTTCTGTGACCCTCTCGCTCCCGGAAAATAAGATGTGCCTCCTGGCTCCCGTCGCTTCATTTTCACCCTCTGTGGAGGGCGTGAATTGGTGAGAAAGCATGTTGCAGTCATGTTTGCTTCTTTTATGTTGCTTGATCTCATCTGAGCTCTCCTTCCTGGCTGGATGTACTCTCGTTTTATAACTTCTCCCCTCTGGGAGGCCAGTTTCCTTTTTAATGAGCCATCCCACGACCCCCTTGAGGGTTCGGAGCATGTGATTGGCGGGGGTTATAATCTGCGTAATGGCATCTAGTAGTGGTGGTAGCGCCAGCTGCCCGCCAAGGTGTTGAGAAAGCCTGCAGGAGAGGAAGACGTTCGATGCAATGTGCCACCTTTCTCCTCTGTTTCTCCCATTCCGCCCTCTCCTCTCGCCTCCCCTCGTCTGGTTTTCGCTCCTCGCTTCGCCGTGCCGCCATGGAGGTGTCATTAGCACCATGTCCTAATTAGTCCGGTGCCAGCTAACGGCGCGCTTGTGACGCGTTGTCTCTGGGGAGGCAAGCCTTGCTAATTTCAATAAGAGTAAACAAGCAAAGCTCTCCCTACGGACAGTTACGGATTAATTAGAGAGCGTCCAAAGCGCACGCCCAGTGAAGGAATGATGGTTTGGAGAGAGGGAAGTTTGGGAGTTTGTTGCGGAAAACCAGGAAATAAGCGTCGCGTTGGTTTTGTACGACACTTAAAAGGCCCAACGAAGTCAAACGAGGTCGCTTGCTCTTCACCGCAGACTGTGTTACGTTCTGTTCTGTGCTAGGATCTCTTCTGTAAAGCCAGTCAGTTTTCATTTGACCTGACAGAGCCGCTCTGTGCTCTTTAGAGTTCTGATTTTCCCGCCTTGCTGAGCATTCATACGCTGCTTAATATCTACAGATCGACCCGAGAGCCCCCCACGAAGCAAGTGTAGCCACTTCCTCTGGATCTAGCTCCAGTATCTACCTGAAGTGATCCTTGAGCACAAAGTCATTATGTGAGAGAAATGCATCCTGATTTCACGGTTGCTTAGCTTGCAGAAGGTTTTCAGAAATATGATAGATATCCTGATTTTTCCCATTTTGATGTGACATTTAGCCAGCTCTGGAGTTTAGAGAAGCTTTCTGGCTGAAATCATATCATAATTATAATTTATTGTATTAAAAAGTCCTTGTTCATGACAGAATTGCAGTCCTGATTAAAAAAAGTTGTAACAATTTCTGTGTATAAAGTCATATAAACAAATAGGAACACAACATAATTATTAAGATCATCTTTAAAAATGTTCCCAATGTGATGTCTGATATGTTTATTCAAACTTAAAAAAGGTAGCAACTTCATAGCTAGCATTACTCTTTGGTTGAAATATCTTTGGTGCAGCAGTTTGCCAGTTTATGGCAGCAGTCTCAGGGAAGTTGGCAACAACCTTTTATAATATTTAAAGACGAGCTTATATTCTCCTCAATAATATAGGAAAAAAAAAAACATTTGTGGATTTTATGATGGTGGGTCCTGCTACAACGGAGCATTTTCAAACCATAAGACTTCCATCTTCATGCTGATAATGTCCTCTTTTCACATTTTGCATTGTTAAAGAAATTTTTAGTGTTGATAAAGATTATTAAATATCTATCTGGTCCAATATGCTAAAAAAAACACCTTCCTAGGGTGTCCTACTTCTTGCCTGACTGCACATCCTAGCTTGTTTTCTGACTGCACACATTTAAAAAATCCACCATGGTCCGTGTTGAAACACTCATTTTTTATTACTATTATTATTAATTCTGTTACTAAAATAAGACAACATAAAACCTACTGGAATTTGTAGTTTTTTTTAAATTAATTTCATACAAAATAACAAAAGTCAACACAGAACTAAATGCTTTCACTGTTTGTAGTGTTTACTCCTGTTTAGTTAGGCTGTGTTCACTGACTTGAAAAAATAGACTTTTTGACTTTTTGAATGTTGGTTTAAGTAAGTAAAGCTGAAAAGTTTTGTTTTTGTGTGACAAACTGGATTAGAGTTCATTTCTAAAACAAATGCCTTCATGTTGCACAACAGAATAATGCCTTAATGTTAACTGTACTGCTAAAATATTTACTTATTTTTCCATTTTCAGCTGATTGTCAGCTGTTTCTGTTGCAGTTTTTCTCTAAAACAGATGGCTTGTTCTGCCATCAGAAAGATTTGTTTGAAAGTGTCTGGCCTTCATGAAACATCTTACGGTGACAACTTTCCAGATGTTTTAGACTGGCTTCCAGGTTAACTCTCAATATGTTTTGCAACCGTAACTTTATGTGACGACAGAAATGGCAAAGTTTCCACAAGCTCCATCTCATACTCTGTAAACCAAAATAGAGATGAGACCAAAGCAGGACCGTTCAGCCATATTTGGAGAAAACGAAACACAACATGCCAACTGTCAAGGCTGGTATGTTGGGGTGATGGGTGTCAGCACTGCTCTGGACCCAGAATACTAAGAATACTAGTATTACCCAGTACTATGCAGTCAGATAAAACGTTATAAACATAAATAAACTTATCGTCCCCTGACATTTCAAATCACCTGCCTGTTGCTACAACTTCTCTTGTTTAGGGAAGTCTTCAGTTTTGTCTGGTCAGGGCCAGGTGTTGTGATGGCCCAGTCAAAGTCCAGACCTTATCTTGGATGACATGAGGTGGTGGAAATCACAATGATGTCAAGAAGTGAAACACTGTCCGCTGAAAGGTCAAATTAAACCCATCCACCAAAGTGGCTCTACAATCAGCCACTCTCCTTCTATCCACATGCCTTTACATCTTGACACTTCCTGACAGATTTTTTTTTTAATTTTGCGTCTCTCACGGTGGATGAACAGGTGCCATGCCCACATCCACCCGCACAGGAAGTCACAGTTGTCGATACCTGACAGACAGACCGCTGTGTGCTCTCCTATCTCCCTCTCAGGTTCTGGTTTTGAAAAACAAGCCTTTGCATCTCACTCTTCTGCAGACGCAATCACACTCTTCTTTCACACCTAATTAATCATGCTATTGAACTTTGTGCCACTCAAAAATCATTGGGCAGAGTCTGGCGTTTGCTTTCCCTACTCTCCTTCCCTTTTATTATTCTTTATGTTTTGCTACTTGTGGACGAGCTTTTTTGTCGCTTCAACCGCTGTTTAAGGGGGTTCACTGATGGGGCTTTTTTTTTTTTATTGCCACAAGCCAGATCTGTGTGCCGTCAGGTCAAGCATTAATGATCGAGCTCCACGTCCTTCCCAGACTGGATTATCTTCTGTCTCGAGAGTCAAAAACCTTATTTGTGGACGGTACAACTCGTTTGAGGTGACATTTGGAGAAAACGCGGCTAAAAAAAAAAAAAAAGAAAACATTGCGAGAATGTATTTTGGCAAAAAAAAAACAAAAAAAAAAAAACAACTTCTCTCACTCCCCTAAAATGACAGCTGCTGAAGCTACCTCAAGGGAGAGGGGGGTGTGGGTGCCGACATGATAGATGGTTATTTTTCAAGAAGACGTTAAAGTTAACACTCTTAACTGTGTGCGTTTTGAGTTGTGTCACCAGAATGCTGGTTGTGTGTGAGAGCAGGGAACAGAAAAGGAGGGGGAGGAAGGAAGAAGGAGGGAGATATGGGGTATTGGAAGGATTTATGGTTGTAATAATGGAATCTCAGTGGTTGGGCCATTGACACTGAAGCATTTTCTCTCATCCTTCTCCCATTATTAGATGGATGGAACAGGAGGGAGTAAGCACAGCAGCATATGGGCGGGAGAGAATGGCATGCTGCTCCTCGTGCTGCCTTTATACCATCCCGGCATCCAAACATCCACATGTACAATAAATGATTTTCTTGGTGATTAACTACCATTTCAGTTCCCTGGATGGTATGACATCAAAAGGTTTCGCCTTTGTCATTTAATGTGCATTCATTCATCATCTGAATATTTTTCTTCATTAGATAAACCAGTTGGGGGAATCACTTTTTTCCAAAGTAAAGACAATCGTATTCAAAGAAAATGTAGAACCCTCACTCCCTACCCTCAGCCAACTCACAAAGGGGTTTAGGAAACCGACTCCTTCTGCACATGGAGCTGAACCAATAGGATTTTATGTCCTGACTCGTTGTTCAGTTGTAGACTCTTGAACTGCATGGTCGGGTTAAGGCATGTAAATTGGACAGCTAAAGTTGCGGTTGGGATTGGGATTTAAAATTCCTGGTTTTGGCTGAGATAACTGTTTGTTCGTCCAACCATCAGCCAATCATCAAGCAACCAAACAACTAACCCTAACCAGCCAGGTTCTGGGCGTACTCAAAGCGGACGTCCGTACTCTGCGTTGCATTGTAAGCTGCTTTTCCTATCGGCGTGTTTGCTGTGTGACACTGAGCTGACGAGGTTCAGAGGTTCAACAGTCCGACGGCTGACCTGGTAGAGAAGAAACGAGGCTAGACCAGCTCATCAAACTTACCCGTAACCATTTGGTTTGTGGGAAATTAAAGAATTCATCACAACAAATGTACGCCATCTGAAGTCTTGGCTATAAAATCTCACACACGGTCCAAGTTTGTGGGCGCCTTAACCAGTCAGCTAGAGCGTTTGCGTCTCTCTCATAATTCCTGTTGCTGCTGTGTGTATGACAGTCTGATGCAAGAATATGTCCAGTTTGCACATTCCTGTTGCAGCTAGTTTTGCGATTGTGGTGCAGATAAACACTCCAAAGGTACTGCTTTGTGAATTCCCCCCCCGATGTCATACTGCTGGAAACGACATGTAGTTTCTGGTTCGGAAGCTGACAACGAGATGCATCTTCTTGCTAACTGAAGATAGTCTCCAGAGACGTGTCTGCTAATGTTCCACTTTTAAAACAAATATAGCCAAGTTTTAACCAAGAAATGTATGAATGTTTAGATGATGCTTTCTTGTGTTTTCACCTCTGACTGAATAGAGGAATAAAGGTCAGACAGTGCATGACCTTCCCGTCTGTAGGAAGATACTCCTGATCTTTGGAGTCACATCCTCAGGTATATTCTCTGCATCTCTATCAATGCACCACATACAACACAATTTTTTCTACTATTATTACTATTCCCTAGGCAAGGTAAGCTCGTTCTATAGACTAATGTTCTTTAGTAGCCACTGTGCTAGTCCTGCTAATCATGTTTACATTCAGCTCTGGTCTTGGAGTTACTTTGTCCGTTTAAACTCTATTATGTCCCACATGAAAACACAGCGCATGTCTTCCAAGGCCATTATGTTGCACTTTCTGATTATCTTTGCTGTTGTAAACACAGGCAGCAGGATCTGTTTACATAAATGTGATTTGTTCTTATTATCTTTCCTTAAGGTCACCACCGCATTAAGCCGAATAGCTCGGGAACTCTTTCCCTTATTCAGCTGAATGCAAATGAATTTGAGTCATAAAATCAGCTCTGTCCTGGTTTAGACTCGGTTGATAGTAAAGAACCTTAAAGTATGCTGAGTTGAACACAACTTTTCCTCCCAGTAAGCAGATGTCACGCTATCTCTGTCTGTCTATATTTATATGTATATTATGATTGGAAAAATATTCACTTTACTCATTTTCTTTCATTATTCTTTCCTCCTGTCCTCTGTTCCTTGTGTCCTTTCGTCTTCTCCGGTCTTACTTTTGACCTCATGTCCTCTTCCTTTTTTCATTTCCTTCCCTCTTTGCATCCTTTCCTCCTCACATTTCTCCCTTATGCCCTTCGCTTCTCCATTCTCCCTTCTTCTTCTACTGTTTTCTCACACGTCCGTGCGTCCGTCCTTCACTTTGTATTTCCTTTCTTCCCTTTTTCATTTCATCTGTCCTTCCAGTCATCCGTTCTTCCTTTCATTCGTCGTCCTCCGGCTTCTTACTTTATTAATTCTATCCATTCTTCACTCGTATTGTCTCTCTTCTTCTATGTCCTTGCTTCCTTCCCTTTAGCTTGTTCCTTGTCATTCCTTCCTTAATCACATTTTTTCATTTCTTCTGCATGTTTCTCTCACATCATCCTTTTCTTCTTTTCTCCCTTTGTGCCCTTCCTTACTTCCTTCTGTCCAGTTGCTAACGTGTATCCTCCCTTTAATTCTTTCCTTGTTTCATTGTTTCCGTCAGTCCTTCTGTCTTTTGCAGGTTCCACATATGGCTGCTGCAGCATAAAAAAAAAATATATATATATATTTTTTATAAATGTGTTGTCTGGATGTCTCTAGTTTTCCTCAGGGCGTCAAGTTACTTTCAGCTCTTTCCTTCAAGAGCCAGTTCATCGCATAGAACAAGTTGCCACACATCTTTCTTTGTCGACTACATTTATTGCGTTTTCAGTGCCCCACATGTTCATTATGCTGGAAGAAAAAAAAAATCCTCTCTGCCGCGGCAGATTGCTGCAAACAATGCTCACTGACCGTCAGTAAACACCTGCTATTTGATCATTAACACCTGCTGCGCTGCAAGAAGCACCTGGTTCCCCCAAAATTGATTATTCCGCTGCGACAGAAGCGGATGTAGTGAAATCGCAATAATGATTCCCCATCATTTTCATTATTTACATCAAAGCACAACCCAGAGCGCTCTGATTACAGAACTACTTTCACATGACAACTGAATATCACGAACAAATTACTGGAGCTATTCAACGGGATCTGTCAGACCTTGTTACCGGGGTAACAAATCTCCCTTTTCAACCTCAGTATTTGTCCTCTTTATTACCTAATTGTGACATCCGGCAGGTGTTTTTCTCACAACGTAACCAAACGTAGAACAAGGGTACAGACTGAGTGTAAAATCACCAATGCGTGGTTTTAGTGTAGCCTTGTTTGCAGTGTTCTGCTGGCTAGCTTTACCGCTAAACTGGACCGAAGTATTAAGACCCTTCTATAGCCCCATCTGAATGATAATTTTTCAACCTCAACACTTGTAATTTTATGCTATAGGGACAGGGAATCTCTTTAACACCCAAACGTTGAAGTCAACTCAAAACTACTTTCAAATTAGTAGAAGCTTTTTGCTCAACCATTCAGCTCTGTTGAGGCGAAAGGTCGGCATTTTGTGGTTCAATGAAATGGCGGCGTCGTGTTGTCAGTTTTTCGCACCGAACAGGTCCGACCTGCATAAGCATTAAAAACAGAGTGTTTAAACAAAGAGGTGGACTTTGAGGAACAGGGTTCGCGTTTCTTTCGTTTCCAACAAGGACGAAGTCGCAGTCGTGCCGACGGCAGAACGTTAGCAGGAGTGGAGGCCGATCGCTCCCCCTCCGCCCTGAAGAACGCCGCTTCATTTTCCCAGACAAAAAAAACAAATAAATAAATAAAAGGCGAGGAGTTGTGCAGAAGTGCCCTCATGTTCACCCGCTGCTGTATTTCAAACAAGAGAGCGATTGAAATATATGCTAATCCTCGGCTCGCTGCGCAGCGCGGAGCCGCATAACATTTCCATAGCGATGCAGACATTTTTGTGGGATTAAGGAGGGGTGAGGATGTGGTCGGGGAACCCCAGCTGCACACACACATGCACACACTCGAAGGCTGACAGTAGGAGCGGCAAAGGGCATGTGTTTAACCGTGATTGATGCACTGTCAGTAACGTAGAGGACAGTCGGAATCTGGATTAGAGAAAACGACCCACGGGAGCAGGAGAGTGGACGGCGAACGAGGGGAAATTTGCTCTTTATGAATCATTTTCTCGCGTTAAAGCTCAATCTATCACCAGGCCAGTGCACCAAACTGAGGACTTCCTCCCTTTTTGATGTGTTGCTTCGTAGAGAAGGCTCTATATCAGCCGTAACTTCAAGGGAACAGTCGTGTATGAAATTAAAGTGACACGAGGCTGGTGTTGCCGTCTTCGTGGCAATTTATCTTCATTTAACTCGATCGGCTGATGAGATTACAATCTGTTGGAAGCCCAGGTGTTACCACTCAGTAAGTAAATAGATAGAGACGACAGCAGTGGTTTTCTGTTTGTTTGGCCGCGTCCGAAATTACAAACGATTCCAGGGCATTAAAGTTTAGTCCAACACTTTGTTGTAGGAATGTTTTATTGGTTAGAGGTTTTCTGCCGCTTCACACAGTACAGAGCCAGAGCTGCAAGCAGTTCTCAACAGTTTGAACTGCATTTTCATTTAAAAAAAAAAAAGTGCTAAGGACCATTTTTGGCACTGTTGACCTAAATTTTCAAAAGTTATGAGACGTCCAGAACACAAGACAAAAGTACCAAAATATGCAGAGGTGTGTAGTAACTAGTTACATTTATTCAGTTACATTTACGTAAGTTTTTGTAGGAAGTCCACTTTTAGAGGGTGTAGTGTTAAGACGCTGTACCAAAAGAAAAAGTTATTTGGAAAAGTGTTTGTTTTGCTTGAATTTTTTATTTTGTGAATTTATTTATTTGTTTTTTTTGTCTTGAAATTAACAGAATTTGAGAGCTTAGCTTTTTATTTTTTTTCTTACTCAGCATTTTAATCAAGTACTTTTTTTTTTTTACTTTTGAGTCATTACCTGGTTGGCTGCTTTTGACTTTTAATCATGTCCATATAGGAAATAACATCACCGTTGCTACATTTAATACTTTTTCAATACATGTTTAACTGGCATTATGTCACATAAGAGCCAATGTTAATGAAGTTGTGGAAAATCCATAATTCAGTACAAATTTACCCAAATATTGTCAGATTGTCTTAGCTTTACTTATTTCATAAGCTTATGCGCTTCCGAATTCCCATTTTTATGTATGGATTTACTACGTCTTGCTTCTTCTGGCGCAGAGTTATGATCCATTCTTCACACGGATGCAGAAGTCAGGTAAAATGTGATATGGCCGTCCAAAGAAACCCCCCAAAAAAAACATAGCACGTGTGTCCGATTTCAGTGGCATCTTGCTGCTGTGTGAACGTGGCCTTCGTCTCCAACAAAGGAAAAAAAAGTATTTCCTCTCATTTGCTCTAGTAACAGAAATTCGCCCCCCGCACCCGCTCAGACGCTCTCACAGAAAAGGTCGAGAGAGAAACGGCGAGGCCCCATTCCGCGCCTCATTGAGTCCTCATTCGTAACGGCCAGCACTTCATTAAAAAGTTGAGGCATCCTCAGTGGAAACCGAAAACAACAAAAAAAAACAAAAAAAAAACGAAGACCGCTTGTTGTTCATCTTCCGTCACGACGAGTATTTATTGTAACCGAGGAGCATCGGAGCGTACCGTTGCACATTTGTAATTTATGATAACTGCACTCTGCAAATGTGTAAATAAATTATATGATGATTATTTCCGGAGGGGAGGGGGAAGGGAGGAGAGGGGGCGGAGAGGAAGTTGGGTCTCATCAGACCGCCGCTGAAGAATCGTTCAAGCAAAAAAGATGGAAAAAAAAAAAACACCAAAAAACTGGAGATCGCACTGAAGTGAGCCGGGCGGAACGCGGTGTCAGAACACTTGTCCTTTCACACATGAATGCAGACGGATCAGTTGCGCACGCAAGCTCCACTGATTAAAAAAAACATAACTTTTGTACCCATCTTATTTTGTATATCATCTTTTGTATCCAATAAAAAAAAAAAGTCCACACTCATTTGTTGAAATACATTCAACAAATAGAAAGGGGTGAACAGGAATGCGTGTTTTTACTACTTATAACACCTGGATGAGAATGCAAGAACACTTGTGCTCTTTCAAAGATTTAGTCTCAATTTGACTGTTTAGAAGTGAAGCGTTCAGTTCCAAATAGGACATCCATCAACAGTGATGTGTCACTTATGTTTGTGTTCTTCTATTAGTGCTCAATATGTCTTGCCATATTCAACTAATTGGTAATATTTGAAAGGTCTTGCCCAAGATGTTGACTTCTCTATATTTAGTTTTTTGGTTTATTCTCGTGCTCTGCTCTTTGTTTGTCTTCTGGTCTTGGTTCTACTCCAGCGTTTGCTACCCACGTTTCCCCCCCAACCTGCCAGTTTTCTCCCCGCCGCAGCTTCTTTCTCCCTCTGGTCGTTCCTTCTCGTCGCTTGGTCACTTCCTCCTTTCATTAGCTCATCAGTCCTCAATGTTTCTCCTGTTCGTCTCCTGTGCGCCACATTCCTAGTCACGTGTCAAACTCAAGGCCTGTGGGCCAAATCTGGCTCGCCGTAGCTTTTTATGTGGCCCTCTTGATTCTAGACTAAATATTATGTGATCAGTCAAATCAATGCAGTTTTTATTAGTTTACTGCCAAATTATATCAATCAGTCCCTCCAGTTCCTTGAGAATTATTGTAGAAATTCACGCAGGATCAACAAGTTGCTCTGACAATTGGGAGTTTATTGCAGATTTTTCTCAAAAATTGTCAAAAACTTTCTTGCTTGTGCTAAACAGCTGCCTCGGCTTCAATTGATTAAAAAGTCGCGTTTCCCCGTCATAAATAAGCGCAAATATTTCTAAATTAGTGCCACAAACACTTTGACTTTCATTACAAAAATATCTCAAAAGGAATCACTAAATCCTGGAGGGACTGAAAATATGTTAAATAATATTATTTAATCTTAAGGATTCATTGATATTTTGGAAGTCTGTGAACAAGGTTTTATCAATACATTCTGGTTCAACCGGCCCTTTAAGAGCATTCGCGCTTTCGATTTGGCTCAAAACAAAAGTGAGTTTGACACCCCTGCTCTAAGTTTTTGTTGTTTTTTTCTATTAAATCTGTACCATGATGATTCCCAATCTCCGTATTTAACTCACGCTACACAACAGAGGCCATTTTAACAATCTTTTGTAAACAGGTTATTGGTACTGACGCCCTTTTTATAATCAATATTCTTAATATTACATCATTTGATAGGAAAGGAAGCACCAGGTAGTCAGTGGGGTTTTTAAAAAATCTTTTGGACTGGAGTTCAATACACTTTTTTTTTTTTTTTTTTTTTCTTTCTTTTTGTAGTAATCAGCTTCTGCAAAGCTTACCAATAATTTAGTGAGCTAACAACACACACCTCCAGAAATGCAGTGATTGACGGGCAGTTATTTGGATGCACTGTTGCGTCCTTCTAAAATTCCAGACGAGGAGAATTTTCAAGAAAAAAAAAAGTTCGTTTTTTTGTTTATTAACTTGCTGCACTGAACCGGCTTATGTTTTGTTAAATGACACTTTGATTGCTGTGTTCCCACAGAATTGGTTAATCGTGCTATTAAATTCTGATTCCTAGAAACCTTTTCCTGTCGCAGTTTATGGGCAGGAGAGGAAAAGAGAAAAAAAAAAAACAATTTAATCTTTCTTTATAATTTCTGACGCTTTCAAAACAAGATGACATTTCTGTTTTTGCATTATTATTATTATTGTTTTGTTCATGTTGTGTCTAGCTGAACTTCTTTTCTATTAGACAAGCGTCTGTTGATTGCAGGTAGGGGGCGGGAAATGATTTCAAGTTTAAACTTTACACTTTTGTGGTATTTCAACGGAACCACGAAATAGATTTAAAAAAAAAAAAATAACAAAATAGGCAGGGGAAAGGGATTTGTAGCAAGCGCAATAATTTACTGGGAAGACGTGCTGTAGCGCTAAAAAATTCAACAAAAAATAAAATAAAATAGCAAAACTATTTCTTCTCAAATTATTAGCACCAGTTTCATTCTGTTCCAAGTGACGTTAGCACAAGAAGCTCTAAATTAGCTTCTGGTTTTTGATGGGTCAAGTGGAAAAAAAAAAAAGTAATTTGTAGCTGTGGGCCAGTTCCAATTGAAAATGTTGATGCCATCTTTAAACTTTTGCTTTTACTTTGCCTAATTTAAGGCAGAACCTTAGCTTCCACCTTAACAAAAAGCCATGTTAGCATTAGAACAAGCGGCTGTTCTCAGTTGGATTTATAGACACAACCTTCATCATGCGGTGAATGAAAAGTTGCGATATTTACACAAAACGTCATTGAACAAACATGAAGAAATGCGTTCATGTTAGCCGTAGCTTCATAGTCACGGACATATGATGAGGGTCCGTAGACGACTCGGCGACTTGAGCTGTCCCTTTAAGACTAGACTCGACTCAGTTTTGCCCTTCAAAGACTGCAGACTGAAAGAAATACCCTGCAGACGGGATATGACAGAAAAAATGTCACATTCGGATGTTGAGACAGTTGTTTTTTTCTTGAACTGACTCATGCCTATGTGTTCTTTGTTTCGTCTGTGTGTTGGCATTGCAAAATATTGACAATTAATGCACTGTTTGTTCCGTGGCGCACAGCAGAAGCCATCATTGCTCGGGGTAACTCAAAATGATTTTTCGGAATGTGCTTTTGCTTTTTCTGAACGGAGCTTCAGAACGATCTGTTTTTCCGTCTCCAAACAATAGTTTCACAGCGAAAGGGGGGGAGATTAAAATTTGACTTTGGTAAATCTTCCTGCTCTATTACCACGCCGGCAATTTGTTCTGTTGATTGCGTGTATTGACTGAAATTTGCGAACAGTGCGATTACCGAAAGAATGAGATTTGTGCGGTTTCTCAGAACGGTTTGTGTTGGGATCTGTCTTGATGCGTTCACTTCTTTAACCAAAGAAACTTCATGAATTGATTTTTTTTTTCTTTTAAACCAACAGATCATAAAGCAGCTGAAAGCTGTCTCTGCCCTCTTAATTGAGCCTGGATGAGATAGATAAGGTCAATCTATTATGAAATATTTGGTCTTTTTGTGTGGAAATACTCCAAAAGTCAGTGCAAATAAATTGCATTTTGTAACTTGGCGATCTATATTTGTCTTCAGATCTTATTTCTCTCATATTATTTCACATTGAGGTGATGTGAATTAGCTTCTTTCATTAAAAGTTCACCTGCCAGCAGCCTGAATAATGCTTTCTGACTCTGGTTTTTACTCTTAAGGCATGCTTATTTTTCTCTCTTTTGTGGGCGGGTCGCCAACGGAGAGCACGATGGGTTCTTTTCATCTCGGTCTGTATCCCTCTATCTCCATCCTCTGCGTATTGATCGCGCTCTAACCCCCTTGCCCTGAGTGTGAGTAATGGAATTGCCTGTCGTGGACACAGGCCCCAGTCAAGGTCTAGTAAATGTTCAACACATGTTTGCATGAACTTGACGATCGATCCTTCGCCTGCTCTCGTGTCCTCAGAACCAGAGCCTTCCACTGGTATTTTTTTTTTGTTCTTCTTATCTTTTTTTTTTCTCTTTAAAGCCTTGAAATTCAGCTTTAAGCTGATGGTTTGGCCAACTGGACATAGGTGTTGCTTTCTTGCTTTTCAAATTCATATTTAGAATTGGCAATATAGGTCAAAACAGGCCCAATGCCATGAAAATACACTCCCCGACTGAATATTTTAGCACTCAGAAAGAATGATCCCTTTTGGAGGTAGTTCAGTCCACAACCAGACCAATGATTGGTAAGTGAAATGTTTAATTTCACATCCAGAACTGCCACCATTTTGGAGGCATCATGAGTAAAGTAGCAGCCTATTTTCCCATCTCATAATCCAGTAGATTTGGTTCAACTCTGGACGAAATGCCGGAATTTGTTCCAATTTGTTGTGGTTCTCTTTCTCTCTGCTCTGAGTCTAACCAACCAAACCATTTGAACAGCCTGTTCCCCTCCTCGCCTGTGGGGAAGAGGGGGGGTGCTGCACCAAGAACCAATGAAGAAATAACACAAAAACCTCTGAAGAAGACAATGAGCGCAACTTCCTGCTTCAGAAAATGTAAATAATAAAAATGGAAGTGGGGTCAAATTTTTGCGATTGTACGATTTCTATTTTGTCTTTTGCTAAAGATCACAAACCATTCCTAAAGTAGTGTGTTTGTTTTGGTTAAATTTACCCAGAATGCCTTGCGCTGTAGTCCTCTTCCCGCTTCGGGAACACGCATAAGTGTTCACATATGCGTTTGAACCACACCAGAGTTCACCTCAACCAAACACAGACCGAGGTTTGTCGGCGGGCCGGAGTTCGCTTTTTTGAGTTTGATCTCGAACCGACTAAACGCTGAACAGGAATAAATCATTTCCAAGTATATGGAAACCAGTTGAAAACACTGCTGTCTCAGTCAAATTTAGGATGCCTACTATCCAATTTAATCTGAATTATAATACGATCAAGTCCAATTCAGTTGATCACTGAATTCCAGCAAATAAAAAGGTACTTATCAAAGGAGATCCAACTCATTGCCTGGAGTCACTGACTTTTCTCTAATCCCTCATCCTACGAAACAACTTGAAGAAACCATCATTGAATCCGACATGGTCATCTGCCTCAGTCATCTCAGAGTACAGAGGACTGGAAAGGGTTCCAGATTTAACACATCAGCAGTGAGCCAGGTGTACTTTCCATGGAGAAGGAGAAGCAAAAGGAGAACACAAAGTTAATAGCACCGTCCCTCGGTGGCTCCCTGCAGTGACGAGGCAGTGTTTAACAATGCACTGAGCAAGGAGTACTTTCTGGATTCCATACTTGTGATCTTCCAATCATTCAATGCTTTTTCCAGATGTGAAAGCTTCTTGCAATGCAAATTCTTCACATAACCATCACATGTTCATGACGTTATGTCCACATTGGACCACTCCTTCAGGATAAAAACCCGTTTTGGTCAATATCACAAGGCTTCTTAGAGACAAATATAAAAGGATGCAAATCAAAGAGACTTTTGAGTCAAACTTGTAACATTGCTGGTCTACAATGTGGACCAAATAAGATTACTACTTGCAATTATATTACCTTTTATGGGCAGTAATTCAGCATTTAAAAAGTTTCAAAAGACAGATTAACAAGTGATCGCCTGAAATCTAAGAAAGCAGACGTCCGAGTCATCCCAGCACCGCTGCTTTTAAAAATAGTGGTGACTTTTGAAGTGCTGGCAGATACATTTCAGGCATGTTGCTTATTAAAGTTTGATATCTCCAATAAAGTCAGTCTCACAGCTGTAAAATGCTCTGACATTTACAGAAACCAACTGAGAGAAAACGACTCCGGGTCAACTCTGGTGACTCGCTGGACCGAGATGAGATGACATGCCACTCAAGAGTATATCAGGTTTCAATCTGACAGATGGGAACGGCGTGGGGAGGGGCGGCTCGGCGATGGGAAAAGATTGTGGTTGAAAATAGGGCAGCGTGGATTACGGAAAGGTGTGAGGAGTGCCATGGATGCCTTTAAGGGAATGTTTGTACTGGTTTCCACAGTGACACGACGTCTGCGTGGATGCGTCCAACAACAACAACAGGATTACGGTTATTTTAGGGAGATGCTGGGAGTGTGATGGAATGAAAAGATTACCCCGGAGTGTACGCTGCGAAGAAAAAGGGCAACCCCTCTGTCCTTTTGCCACCTTTTTAGCAAAGTGTTCGGCTATTTTACAGAAATAAAGTTAATAGACTATGTGAACTTCAAGGCTTTGCCAGGTTATGATGACAGACGACATTATATCTCCTCTCTGTTTTCAGAGGACAGTGTAGCGTTTTGAGTGAAAACGGCACCAAAAACTGACGTTTTTCAACTACTTGGAAAAAGTTAGTGTGTCATTTTAGTTTGTCTGTAGAGGCCTGGAATCAACTTTAAATAATGTACTTATTTTCAAAGCAGAAAATGCTGTATTCTCTCTCTTTCTAACTAGTTTGGACCACATGTTTCAGCCCACCCACCCTGAGCTGAAGGTTTCATGCCTCTGGTAAGGCACAGACCCCCGAGCGGTTGGGAGCGTTCGATGCGTCAGAACTTTATTTATTTCCATCTCTTTTTCGGAGTGTAACATTTTTTTACATGTTTTTTCCACAACATTTAAGAAGTTAGTTCAAATGTAGCCATTTCTAAAAACCTTTTTTAACTCGATACTTCAAAAATGTGCATGAAAAACCTTGACGGTATACCTTAAAAATTCCAGATTTTACAACGAAGGCAGAGCACACAAATTTTTGGCTTATCTTAGCAGTTGCATACTGGTCAATGGAACTTGGCAACACCGCTTATAAGTTCGGGAATGTATAATCAGTGTAAGAAGAACTCGCAAACATCAAATATAATGAGATATCATTATTTATATTCGAAAACATAATTGGAAAGAGTTTTTTTCTCACAATTTCATTGAAAAGCTGAAACTCATACGTAGATTAATTAAATAACATATTAATATCACACAGCTTATGAAAACCGAACATGCCACTGTACGGCACCTGCAAGGAAAGTAAGCCACAAAAATCATTCATAGAAAATTAAGTGGAAGAAAAAAATGGTGGTAGAAGAGTCGCAACGATAAAAAAAAATCTACATGAAGTAAAACAAAGTCACTTCTTGAATTTAATTACAGTAACAAATTGACATTTTGATTATGTTTACTGAAATATACCCTTGATCTCCAGACACGCCATAACATTGATTGCTAAGTACGTTATTAGCAGAGTTCTCAAAAATAAGCTTAAATTGGCATCAATGGATATGAGTGCAACTATCATAGCTAAAGTAGCTTATTTTATCCATATAGGCTTAGCAGTGTTTGAACTCTTTAATCTGTGATTATTATTTTTTTTCTTGGATGTGCAGATTTTTGCTACCGTCAGAAAACCTCTGTATCTCCGACAGCCGAAAATAGAAAACACATTTTCCCCGCATATTTATTCTGTTTTTTTCCACTTAGGCCGCATCAGGGCCTAAAGCCCTAATGCGGCTCCGAGACCTTCCACCTCCGTCACCCGACCCACATGGAAAGAGTCCACACGCACATACGCAGGGACATCGAACGCCAGGAATCTGGATCCCCCCTTGAAATAGCCGGACCTCTTGCGCGATGCAGTGACACGCAACACGCTGGCTGGAAGCACCCAGAATAGCAGAGCTTGCCACATCCATTGCATTCCAGTGCCCAGCTGGCTGCTGTGTGTCGACACATGGACCTCTGCAGACTTGCGCATAGCTTCTTTAGAAATACATCTTTGATATTCTCCTACCGAGAACGTGAGCCTCTTTCTGCCTTGGAGGAAAAAACAGTTTGTTTCTGAGCTTCTGATTTTTTTTCAGCTGGTATTGTAATTGTGTGCACTAGCCTTGACACTCCCCCATCCCATCTATCCATGTCAACGAACAATATATGTTCGGCCTTAGAATTCCTGCCGCTAACCGGTCAGCTGCTCGGAGCTGGCAGCAGGAATATTCTCAACCTGCGCCAATTGCGGCACATATCAGATATCAATTTGTCAACAGAGCTGGCCGGTGGGTCGGTTGGCTGGTCGGCTGGTTTAGACCCTGAAGGGAGAGGTGAGTCAGCAGCTCAGACAGCCAGAAAGGAGGGAGGAAGCCAAGGAACCGGTTTGTTTTCAGCTGAAAAAAAAGTCTGACTTTCAGAGAACAGTTGGATAAAGTCGAAAACGTTGTCAAAAACCCCATTCCGCCGTGGAGAAGTATCAAACTTTAGCCTACTCTTCACTTTTAATAAATTCTTTGACATACAGTTGGTGGTTTGATAATGGCTTTTTAACTGCAGTGTTGTGGGTGTATTGTGTTTGATTTATAATCTGCAAGTGGATTTATATCCATCTCAGCGCCGCGGCTGAAGTTCAGCACAAACTCTAAAGAATCCATGACTCAAAGCATTTCACCGCCATTGTCCTTGTTTCCTGTATTTATTCTTACCTCTCTCTCAGAGCGCATTGATCGTGAGATTTCATGCTGGATGGCTGTGCTGTGCGCTGAGGTTTTTCAGGCGATGCACGCTGAAGCCTTTTTGTGCTCAAAAGCAGCTTTTTTTTTCTTTTTTTTTTTTTGATGGCTCCTGATTTTAGTGACTAAATTTAAAAAAACTAAATATCAAATCAGTCGCAACAAGAATTAAAGTTGAGTATAACAAAAGTGGAAAAAGTATGACAGTGCAAATGATTTTGACAGTTGTTGTTAGTCATAATTGTATCTATTTATTAGCAGTAAGAGATTAGCTAAGCATGTAAAACGAATGAAATTCCCCAATAGCTTCAATTTCTGTTCCATTGAAATAAAAAAAAAACTATATTAAATATGTGACATAAAAGGTTTTTTCCATATTCCAATAATTACCTTGAAGTGTTAGCATGTTAGCATAGAAAGCTCCGATGTTATTTTTTTCTGTTTCCCGCTGCTGAGTTTTTTCAGTTTTGTTACTGTAAAGCTAAGAGTTGTGCTAGCACCACATGCTAACCACTTGGTGCCAGATGCCACAACGCACATTCAATGGACGAGTAAAGTTCATGAATCCAAAGAGTTACCATGGCAATATCAGGCAGTGGGTCGTGATCCTATGCTGGATAAGCAGACTGATGACCAGCTGGATCTAACCTCGTGATGACTGGCTGATACCTCATCTTCCTTGTTTTTTATCCAAATTAGTTCTCACTTCTTATCGCTGAACACCAAGGACCAAGTGAGTCTCATTCAGTCGTACTTCCCGTGGGTTTCGTTGCTAGCAGGCTCACTGAGGACTTTATTAGCGCTGCTTTTACAGCCCTTAGCATTCCTCCCTTATTCTTTATTGCCATTTTAGTTTCCGTTGAGGTCTTTAACCATGCTTCCTTCTCCAGTAGTTTTCATTAGGTGGCGGGATAATACTTTCTTTTTTAGCTTGCCATAAAAATTTAGTGCGTAAATGTTTGCTAGCTTTTTTACATGTGGAATCCCATCAGTATCACTACTTATAAGAGTGCCAGAGTTTAAGAACCAGGCTGTAAGAACTGGTATCAGAAGAAAGTGTAAAAATTTCGTCGGACATGACTGTATAGTTAAAAAGTTGTCTGCGAGTCAAACGCTGACTCATGTGAGCAACCACCCTCACGCCTCCTGTCGAAGCTATTATCTTTGGTCTCAGGGCATTTCGCCCTGTTTGGGCCACTCTAAAAAAAAAAAATCCCCAGGCGTGGCACATAGCTGAATTAAAACCTATTATGAAATTTGACAGAGCCATTAAGAAGACGGATGGTCCATGTCGTCTGTGGATTTGACTCACGATCGGGGCAATCGCCGTCCGAACAAAAGCTCGGCCTTTAGCTATCCCCCCCCCCGTTAGGCTTGGGGGTTCTGACCCGGTGCACTTGGAGTTCTTTTCTCTGTGAAAACATGTAAAAACATCTGTTTATGAAGCGAAGGGGATCTGACGGAGACAGAGCTCCTCTTGGGTTCATGAGGTGAGGGACAAAGTGGGTGGAGGAATGATGGATGGCAGAGGGGAACATGGAGGAAGGGGCGGCCATCGCTCAGTGGGAGGAATTTATAGAACAAAAAAGTACCGTGTCATTGCTTTGCTTTGAGATTTCATGTAGCGTTTTGTGCGAGTTCTGGCTTTTTTCTTCTGTCATAAAGCGCCTCTCAAATTTTAAATGGCTTTTCCTTTTCAAGTCAATACGGCATAGAAAGTTGTACATAACTGAAGAGGAAGAAATTGGACAGATGGTTTTCGTGTTCACGACTGAAGTTGTTGCACATTAAGCTTTTCCCTATTCCATAGAGAGTTTCTATGAGCATCCATATTCAAGTAGTAGTAGTATTAGTTTCGGTCAAAGGCAAAGGTCAGCAAGCTTTACAACTCAAGGAATTTTCTTGCCCTTGCTCCTTCAGCTGGTCAGCTGATCACGATATCAAATTTGCTATGATTTGGCTTAAATCTTTAAATTTTACCTTAAGTAAAACAAACCATTGGCAAGACCAGAAAAACATTTTCTTCACTTGAAAATGTCATAAACTAAGGAAGAAAGACTTCCGCATAACCAAGGAGGAAACTGGGACTCACTTCAAATGTATCTTTGGCTTTACAGGCGATGCTTTGTTCTGTATCGCTTCAGGTCAAAGTTTTGAAGAGTCAACATAAAAGATCTTGCAGACACATGTGCTCCCTCTTCCACAGTGTCAGTAGATCACATTAAATTCCACAAATACATGAAAGTTTATGGTTGTTGCTTGATAAAACTGAAAAGTGGTTCAAAGTTAATGACCAGCCTATGCGAAGGCACTTTACGTACAAAGAAAATAATTTTCTAGCTGGGCCCGTCTTGCCATTTTAGCAGCTCCTTGGAATAAATTGTCTTCGGAAATTCATAGTTTTTTTTTTTTTGTTATTTACTATTATTTACCCTGGAAAGCAGTTAAACCTGGAGTAAACGGAAAAGAAAACTCTTCCCACTATATAAAATTAGCAAGCATCCAGCCCAGAGAATGCGAACTCCTGACACAAACATAATGTAAATCCTGCTGCAGCGGGAGAAACTGGAGGGAAAAACTCCCCTAAAGCGATTTCACACACAGCCACAAGTTTTAGAAAGAAAAGTTGCATATAAAGTTGTTCCCGTTCTCTGGGGTGGAAGAATTTCATGAACTCATACATGGCGGTCGTCCATCACCCCTACTGACCAATTACTGTACCTACCTACACCTCTAATGAGCTGCGGGGCCCACGATGGAATAAGAGACAGGATTGGGCAAATAAATAATTAATCAAGAGTTGGAGATTTTTTATTTGCTGGCCAGCAGTTGCTGAGAGACCGGGGCCTTTTTCAATTATCTGGTTTTTATGAACTCTGGAGTCGCCACTGTCGGACTGGATGGATTATCTCCATCCTGGATACGTTCGCAAAGAGCTCTCCTTCCTCGTCTGTTTTTTTACCTCGGGCAACAAAACGTTTGACAAATTTCTATGAGAGCAGTTTTCCAGTGAATCATCAATCCAGACTAAAAATTCATTTAGACCAGTGGTGTCCATCTGAGGCCTCGGAATCGTTTTGTGTGGGCCCCTGACTATAGCTCAACATCCAGCAAATGGAGCCGAGGCAGATGGAGGCTTCTAACTTTGCTCTGATAAACTTTTTAGTGGCAGATTTATGTCCTCCTAAATTTAGAGTTCTGGTGACGGGGAATAGATTAGAAACACTTTCCAGATCAAAAACAAAGAAAACATTTGACCTGAAGACAAATATTTTATTAGCCCTTTATGACCTAACTTTCAAATCTCTGGATATTTTTGCTTATTTTAATTCTAACAGCTGGAACTTTCAATACCTAGCAAGTTATTTTCACAATTTACCGTCTACTAAGAGCGCCCCCTGTGTGAATCGGGCGTATTAAAGCAGAGAAATATCTAAAACATGAAGGGCAGTGGGCCTCCAGGACCAGGGTTGGGAAACACTGCTTTATTGGATCTATAACAATTTGTTGTTTTCCAGATTGCTTCAATGTACTTCACAGTTAATTAAATTCAACCCAGTATATTTAGAATATATCAACATTACAGCTAAGCTAATGTGTCCGGACCAAATAAGTTAGCAAACAACGCCACTTTGAATTTCCTCTTTCTGTTCTTGCCAGTACAGCGGATCCAGGTATATGTAGGAATTTGTGGAATGCTTGAGATTATTTCCTCCATTATAATAGTTCAAACACAAAATATACCTTACTATTTATTAATACACACAATGAAAACCATCTTGGCGCTACAGCAGAAACTAACAGCTACAGCCTTCCTTATCTCTGCTCTTACGGGTTCAGCCAATGAGCTCCAGGGAAGAATTACGCCACTAGATTGGCTGCTTTGGAAATGCCAGCCAATAGCGTGTCAAGTGACATTGCACCTAGATACTTCAGCTTCGCAGTCCACTTCGATTTGCTCTCTATAAATAAGCCGAAGAGGTTTTAAGGGTTCTGGTCTGCGGAGCGTCGAGTCAGGACTGAAACTTTCCAGGCTTATTGATCAACTGAATGTCTGGATGAGGAAAGACGAAACGTAGGCACCCGGCCTACAGAGGAGTTCAGTCTGTTATACTGGGGCAAATCTTTCTATCAGTACAGATTCGGTTAACTGGTTTGGAGTCTCTGCTGACAGACTGAAATGTTTCTCCAGTTTTACCTGTGTGTGAACTGAGGGCCGACTTAACGACACACAAGGGCCATTTCTTTCAATTCAAAACACGCTACTGTCTTAATCTGTCCTGCATAAACTATGAAACTAACCCCAGTGATCCAAATAGTCAGCCCATGAGTGGGCAGCATTACCCTGACTCCCCATGGGTTCCAACCTTTCGTTTGACGTCACTCCCAAGGTCAAACCAGTAGTAATACTTTTTTTTAGTGTCTGCAGACATAGCTGATATAAATAGCTTGAGTTGTTTCCATTTAAGGTGGCTCGGTGAAAAACTGGGAGAAGGAGAAGGAAAAGGGAGACAGATTATCATCCAAAGCGGTGTGACCTCTGGCAGAGTCCCTCGCTCGCTATCTAACTGCCTCTAACTTTATTTGGCTGTCAACTTGAAAGAGGCTAACTGCCGCGGCACACATGCTTCACACTCGCCCAGACCCCCTCAATCCCCTCCATATGGCATCGTTTAAAACTCCTGTTTGTGTTTATTAGGAAACAAAGTCCCCATCTTGGACCACAATGGAAAGTGACTGAAGGGGGTTTCTGTTCAATTTAGCAAACATGCTAAGAGTCCATCGCTCGGGTGGTGTTACAGTGATAGGGGTCACTGGAAGTCACGGCCAGACTGTGCTTTATATTTAGCTCATTTTCCAAAGCTCCTCGCTCCTATCTGGTACATAGTGTTAGGTACTCTCAGGCTAATCCTCTGATAGGGAATCACTGCACCTATTATGAATTAACAAATGGATTAGAAGCATGAGCTCGCCATTATGCCATATCTCTCTGATTAAATATGTGATAAGCGGCGCTACATATCCTCTAAGGCACAAAAAAAAAAATCATTACCTGAAGCTCAATTATTCAGCCTGGCGAATTCATTATTCAGTTGTGCTAAAATACATGTCTGCTCCTTACAAGAGTTATTATTTTGTGGGACAGATGAGGCCTCTATCTGCCTTTAAAGAGTACTTGAATCTGTATTAGCCTTGAGTCATTCTGAAAGAGTTTGCTTCTTCTGTGTCTAATTTTGGAACAAAGTGATTAATGATTAACTGAAAGCCTTTCCCGACTTTATCCAGGCCCAGGTCTCGTTATTATAGCGGCTGGGCTGAAAAGCCCACTGTTTTGGACAGGCTGTCTACAGCGCGTGCTTTGTATACGTGAGGTTCTTCACGTCCCTCATGTGGAAATGCTGATATGAGCGAACGCAACGAGTCTGCTCAGACGGATGGCTATATTCGCAAGTTATGTAACGTTTTGTAGTTTTACATTTGAAACTGGATAGATGAGAGATATGTGATGTACTGAAAGAATAAAAGGACGGATAATTGGATACAGTGGTGGGCACCTCTAAGTAAAAGGTTAGTTATCCTAGCGCTAAGGTGCTAACACAAACGCTAAAGCGCTACACCGACATGGTAGTTAGCGAAAACTAATGCTTATGTACAAAATTCAGCCATGTTAGCATGTATGACATACAGGTTTTAAACTGTTTACTGAACTTCTACAGCAATATATCTTGGGTACAAAATAAACATCCTTTGTTGCGCTGCATCAAAGTCCAAGGATGAGAGGAGAGGAAACGAAACTGCTGCGTGAAGTCTTCACCCACTTCAAAATAAAAGCATGAGTATGAACTAACTATATAAAGTAGCTAACTATATAACTAGATATAAACTAGTATCTAACCACTTGAAGAATTCCTAAAAGTAAGTTAGTGGAAGAATTCATGTAGAGGAAGCCAAGAGTGAAAAAAAAACATTTTCAATGTTAGCAAAAGTGCTAAAAGAAAATTGGCTCTAAACAAAAAATTAGCGGAAGAGTGCCGCTAATAACAGGCACTCTTCTGCTGGATGGGTTGACTGAGAGACATATTTCTAGTTTTTTAAGACATGCTATGGGGATTTAATTATGAACTTAAAAATATTTACCAACACCAAGGAAACCGTAAGAAATAAAACACATCTGTAAATCTAATCCTTTACTTTTTCAGACAGTGGAGGGGCTTTGGGACTGGCAGTGTTTGTTCCCCAGCATCGTATCATAGACATACAAACAATATAATGGGGATCCGCTGTAGAGGTCAAAGATGGCAACACTCAGCTCTTTGGACCCTGCCCATAATAACAATGAAAAATGGCCTCTTGGTGCGTGGCCTGTGTGCATGTCAGGGCGTGGGTGTGGGGGTGTGCGTGTGCGTGTGTGTGTGTGTGTGTGCGCGCTCCTTTCTGTTGTTCCTTCTGCATCTTGGCTCGAGCTCGCTCTGGGAGAATGCGAAACAATCAGAGGCAAATTGCCGCGCAGCGCACACAAGTAGAAGGGGAAGTGCTCGCACGCTCTCAGAGGACGCTCGCTGGTGGCGTGCGAACAGCAGCCTGCTGATGGATGTGAAGCAGAAATGATACACACTGATAGCGCTGTGCCTGTTTTGGTCCCCTGAAAGATAGATGGCGGAGTGAGTGCTGCCGCTCGAGTCGGAGACGACACCTTCTTTTGCAAAGCGTTTGGCGTCGGGGCCCCAGAAAATGTATTCATGGCACCCTTCATAGCTGGAGTACCCTTTAAAACACTTCTGGAAATAGCCGGGGAAAGATGCACGGCCTCAGCCGAGCAGCGCCGCTGCCAGCTCGCTCGTGTAAAAAAAGGCAGCCTCCACTACACACTGTTGTTTTCTATCTGCGGCGTAATGGAGTGAGAAAATAACTCTGGCAAACTGGCTCCTCAGGTTAAGTGTGGTCCGGCATGAAATCTGTTTGCGGCAATGATGAGTATCAACATTGTTCACGGGCTCCCAGTTGCCACGTCAGCGCCCGCCTAATGGAGAGGTGCTGCACAAATTGACAGCCAGACGCAGCGAGGGCTGGGGAAGCGGGGCCTACAGGTGTGTGAATGCAACAAGGAGCAGGTTTTACTCAGCTGATTGTCTAATAAATGTTTGGTCCCGCCAAGAGTGGCGGTTCCACGCTGGTTGGTTTTAGCTAATGACCCTCGCTGTCTGCGTGGTCCCCTTATCTCGACACGGATAATAGGGACAATCTGGCTGATTGATAGGGATGTTGTAATGAGGTGAATTTTGTGTGTGCGTGTGTGGATGATGGAGGAATTTTCAAGCCTAATTTAATGGCAGTTTTGTTTACACGGCATCCAGGACGTGCGATTGAGCAATTAGAAGTAGGACATGACAGTCTCCATCCCTTGTTTTTGCCTTTCAGCGACGGATCGCCTGCTGAATTGTGACTCGCCGTACGTTTCGTCCCCCCCCTACCCCCCTCCCTTTTCCTCGCCGCTGACAGGTTGCACCTGTTTTCGCCCGCTATGGCCAGATGGACAATTCTCCACTACACCTGCCCCTCTTGGTGACATCACCTACTTTGTAACCAGCCTCTGAACTGGCATCTGAACACACACACACACACAGTTGGAGTCCATGGATACCCTGTCTCTAAACTTGGCACCAAGAAGACAGTTTACTATGTCAACATGCAGTTAATTAAGGATGCTTTTGTAGAACTAGACGACATTTAATATCTCTGTACTGGCCTTCCATAACCCCAGGATTACTTTGTAGACTTTGGACATAAAAACCTACTCCTAAATTTGTTTACTAAGCTTAGAAGAAGTTATATCGGTTATATTTTTAGTTTAGATACAGAAAAATTCTACAGTCTTGTCTTATGAGATCATATTGTGTTTTCTCTTTATAGTGGTTAATATTAATGTTATAAAAAACAAGGAGAAATACAGTAAAGGTTCCAGCCAACAGACTTCCAATAGTAAGGTTATTTCATACATTAATGGACCAAGTAGAGATTTGATGTCTGAATTGCTTTTTTTTTTTTTAAATATGTAGATGTGTTCGTTCTCATAAAAAGCTATAATACTATTAGCGGCTGCCTTTCTGTCAGCTAGCTGTGCTGGAGTGCCAATGCTTGCTTCCAGACAAACAAGACTAAGAAGTGAAGATTTTGTCTTTTATTTTTTAGTTCTATGCTTTTTTCAAATACAGTTTCTGTTAACAAGACAATGTTAAAATATTTTGGCTTCCTTTCCGACCCTTTCTAGCAGCTACTTGTGCTGCAATGCTAATGTTAGCATGTAAACAGCGATAAGTGGAGAATTAGTTTAAGCTGCAAGTATATTTTTATTCTCAGCTTTTGAAGTGATATAACTATGCCACTTCTTTATTTAACAATATAACAGTACATTTTGCCTGTAGAAGCTGTGCCATTACTGCCATGCAAACATAAGCAATAGTGAAGCTTCTGTTTTAGCGTTATTAATATTTACCAAAACTTAGAAAGGTTTTCCAGCTAACATTTTTATTAGAATCTTAAAACAACAGAAGAGGCATTTTCTCACTTTATGTATCAACTACTTGTTTTGCAGTGTTTCGACTAGCATGTCAACATGATAAGTGCGTTTCAGTTATTCCTTAATTGTTTCCTAATTCCTAATTAATTTCCTAATTATTCCACACATTTGGCGCAACACCTCATAATCTCAAACAAGAGATTTTTTTCATGAACTACAGTGACCATTGACGAAGAAAAAGGCAAAACGTATATAAATGTGAATCTTTCCTTGCGTGTAGCTTGCACGCTGCGCTTGCGGCGTCCCCCAACTAAAAGATGGCCGCTGCCAGGGCTTGGCCTGAAAGGAAGAGAAGCCTGGCGAAAACCATCATTACTCAGAAGAGATACTCTGAGCGTTCAACAACAGCTGAGACAAACCAGGCTGTCTTCGATAGATTATGACAGCTGGTTGGGAAAAGGCGTTTCTGTGTGGAGCTGCAGTCTTGAGGAGACCCCCGAGTAGACAGGTGGCGGTAAAACAAAAAGGGGGGCTTGGTGAGTCCCGCAGAGACCCTCAGATCACTGGAGGGAAGGCATGGCGTTTTCTGTGGCTTAAAAACGAGAGGCGGACAAATTCGGCACCGAGACGCCTCAGAAGCTTTCATCTCTAGGAGTGTGTTTAACTGGGCTCTTCTGATGCCTCTCTGGTTGGCTGTTTGATGTTGTTGCTGGTACCACTGCAAGAAGCAATGTTACCCCTCATATGAGAAGACCAGGACACCCTATGAGTATTTTTCTAAAATGTGTCTATATAGTGCCTGTACTTTAAAGAAGTTTTTCTAAAAGTAATAAAAAAAAAAATACTTCCTGGTATGGCTTAAATTCAGACACCACCACTTTTATTCCAACTTATAGAAGTACCAGACTGGGTAGACGTGATTAATGTTAATTTTTCAAAACACCACATTTACCTTACATAAGTGTTGTAGTAAGAGACCATTTTTTGATGTTCTCGAACTCGACCTCATTTGTTCTCGGTCTTGTCTCGGTCTCGGGCGCTGAGGACTCAATTCAGTGGGTTTGTCGCAATTCGTCCCCAAGCAAACGGTAAACATCCCTTACCTGGAGGACAACGTTTTTGGGTCTACCATGCGCGCCTCCCCGGACTCACACAGGCTCGCTGCGTACAAAATGTTTTGACGCAATAGATCTTTTGTTCTCCTAAATGTTAATAGTAAAGAGGGTTAGATAATAATAATAATAATAAAAAAAAAATTCAAAAATGATTATTTTCTGTTTTACTTAAATGAAAATCTGAAGGTACACTCAGTCACAGATTGTCAGAGTTGTGTGCAGCCTGTGTAAATGTCTGGCGGGACCAGCGGACGGGCGGGGCAGGGCCGTAAAGTGGGGGGGGGGCAATGGCCACCTGGGCCCCCCTGGTCCGGCGCCTATGAGTAAAGGGAGTTTCAACTCAGCAGGAAATTTTTTATGTTTTTGAAAAACTTTTAAAAATCAGCTGTATCGTTAAAACCCGGTGACCTTGTAGCGACAGAAATGCTGCTGCTGCTGTAAATATGAAATAAAACATGGGGCTAGTTAGCTTCGACAGAAGCTAAAATACAGGAAGGTTTGGGCCGAGTTCAAACCAGTTGTTGCCTGTTAAAGGTTTACCGTTTAGGAGTGGTATACAGGTTGCACTAGTACGCATCAGTCCAAGTGGAAAGGTAAAGAGTTCCCTTGGTGATACCTGCTGTGTTGTGGAGAACAGCATTTTCCAACCTTATTCTACTTCAGCGCCACTCAGCAGTGACAGCGGGCGGAGAACTGGTGGAGGCCGCTCGCAGACACCCACCTCCTCCAGAAACAATGGAGGGACGGCGGCTGATGTCTGTTTTAATGCGCGCTGATAAACAGGCTGACAGCGGCGGAGCTCTCTCTGCTCTCCTCCTCTGCTCAGCGCGGCAGAGACGCGGCGTGGAGTGCATCTGTCACTGGACCCAAAAAAAAAAAAAAAAAAGCTCAAGCAATCCGTCCACCGGCCTCCCCCGTGCGAGGAGCGCTTTTTGTTTCCTTGTCACCGGTACAAGCGGGGTCGTGATCGGGGAAGCTGTCGTCCTCCTCCTCACACATCACAACACAAACAATCCTTTGCTCTTTCTTTTTCTTTCTCTTTTTTTTTTTTATTCCCAGCCTGCCCGGAGCTATATTCTTAAAAAGCAGAGGAAGCTGAACACAGAGGCTGCTTTTGAAGCATCTTTTCCGCGAATGTGCCGATATTAAAAATAATAATGACGACAAATCAGAGCCGACACGAGAAGAGGTCTTTTTAGTGGTGGTGTGATAACTCGTCCTCGTCTGGAGGGACGGCGTCTGCACGCACCAAAGGCTCGCAGGAAATAAGATAAACAAATAGAAATGGAGAGAGCTACTGGGCGAGTGAGCAGGTGTGAGGCCGCCCGCCGCCTCGTCGCCCCGGCTCGGCTCGGCTCGGCTCGGCTCAGCTCGCCTCGGGGGGGGATAAACACGACCCTGTCTGAGAGGAGGGTGGGGGCCGTTGGCCGTGACTCACTCCACAACAAAACGCTATTTATACCGCGAAGAAAGAGTTTTCTTCTTTTCTGGCCTCCTTCCAGTATTTTAACTTCTCAAGTGTGTTTTATTTTTCATTTTTTTGATTTGCATAAATTCAATAAAACCTAAGATCAGGGTCCAAAAGATAATTCTGAGTAGAGACGAAGAAGTGTTCACATCCTGTTTCATAAATCTCTGGAGAAAGAGAAGATTTATTGCAAGTAAACATCAAAAGTGAACTTTGTGTAACTGAGTCTGTGTGGGAATAAAGCCAATTTGCTCCTTGCACACCTTCCATGCACGTTACTGGACGTGTATCCTCCTCCTAATTCTACAGACATGCACTTTTGTATCATTACTAGGAATACGCCGAGTCCTCCACTCTATAATTTATGGAGCTCAAATAGTTTCACAGTGCCACTATAAGCCAGCCCAGGTAAATGGTCCTGGAGTTTATGTTGTATTCACCATGCTCGTTCTGCTCTCAGCCCCCCAAGACACAAGATGGCGCTGCAGACGATCGTTGTCTTCCATTCCACTGCTGGTCAGCCTAACCTCGCTGCTGTTAGGAAGTCAGTGGATTGTGACTCTCCCGTGTGATGCTGTGAAGTTTTACAAGACAACTGGTTGCGATTTGCTGCAAGACTGTAAATTGATACCCCATTTTAGAAAGGGAGGGACTTTGTTCCACTGTAAATATGCTGGAATTTTGCACTGCGGGCGCTGTGATGTGTGATTTCTCCTCCTTCAGAGATTCTTTATAAAACAGTCCAGGACTGTAAGGCAGCTAATTTGGGATGGGATGAGCACCCTGTTTATTGGCGATCGGCTTGAAGCCGACTGTATCTGGAGCTTCTTTACTATTGCTAATTGCACTGGTTCAACATTACTCTCAAATCCTACAAACATCAGTTCAGGAAATATCTGTTAATGAGAACATTAAGATCTTCATTTGAACACAAACTATTTCTGTGGTATTGTATCTCACTGAACAATGAAAGATAAAGCTACTTTGCTGTGGAGTCCTGTTTGCCTTTGTGAGATTAGCTTGAGTTGAAAATTGATTTGAATTTCACTTTTCCCGTTATAAGCCTTCAGCCCAACTTCTATAAAGCTCTTCATATCTGGACAATGGTTATACTCGAAACAAGTTGTACCGAGCGGTGATGCGACAATGATGACTTTGCTTTCGTAAGTAAATGTCGGCTCCGTTCCAAGGACTGTGTCTCCTTGCGTTTCTTCAGGTGATGGTCTGGTGTGTGTTTTAACAGGAACTAAACAGTATGGACTGCGGGTTAATTGGACCATTAGCAGCTTGAAGGATTCCAGTCTGAAATTTTGAATAGCCTGCCAAACAGTCCAAACATGCCTGAGTGGTGAAAGTCTAAAGCAGACGCTTCATGACATGGAGAAGCAGCAGTTAAGAGAGGGCCGGCAGGGGGTGGGGTGGTTATGTTGGCGGACCATCTCAGCAATGCGTGGGGTGTTTGGACTAGAGTCAGGGTCAGGGTATTTTTAGTTCTCGTGCATGTACATACCTTCAGACGCAATGTGCCACCTGCTGGATCCGTCAGCTGTTGAAGTACGGTAGATATGGGGCGGATACCCCGAGGTATGGCTCCTGAGACCTTTGCTGTGGGTCTGTTTCATTTCGTGGTTCCCATAAATCTACCTAAAATAAAAACAAAATGGCCGGCGAAGAAAAGAAATGCGCAGAGAAACAAAATACTACCCGTTTCTTGAGAAAGTCCTCAAGTAGGTCCAGGTTGACCTTTGGTGGTGAATGGGAAATTTTATTCAGCTTTATGGACGTTGAAAGCTGCTATCTAGTCTCTTAATGTCCCCAACAATGGCGGCCACAGCTGCTCTTATCCACTAAACCAAGGTTCGTATTGCAGCAGCTGGGCCCTCTTCTGTGGAAGACTAATTTTATCCTATTTTATTATCCAGTTCATATGAAGGCCAAGCTATTAATTTCAAATGTTTGAAATGTTGGTTTGACATTCACATTTCAAAGGGTTCTTTCCTCCAAAACTCTGTGATAAAAAGGAAACTATGTGAGTGACAAGCACTCGTTCTTGTGGTCGAAGCAATCGAAGTGGCGGAACAATAAAAGCCCAGACCACGGTTATAGACACCTTGGACAGAGAGCTCTAACTCTGTTTTTTGTGCATACGTGTGTGTTGTCTGCACAGATTATATTCTTTTAATGATCCACTGCAACTTTGGCCCGTGGGGTGTAAGGGTAGGGGGGGGGAGACATCCTGCAGATCTCCTTCTTTTGCTGCTCAGCAACGATGCTGAATGTACAGTAAACAAGTTCTACGGGGGGTTTACTGCGTTTGCTGCAGCCAAGTCGCTTTTAACTCCACTCTGAGCTCTTAGGCACTGGAGAAGGCCTACAGTATGAAACACACAACAGCCTCTAATTTTTTGATAAGGTGGAGTTTAGGTTTAGATTAGCAGTTCGCTGATAAAACAACACAACCAAATGTTTGTCTAAGGTCAATGCTTAACTTATTAATGGTAAATAAGAATAGGGACAGTGGTTGCAACCTGCTTATTACTTCAAGTCATTTATAATTACAACAATTTTAGGATAAAGAAAGAATTAAAATGTACAGATGCAATATGCATGTTGCTGCCTTATTGAGACCTCATTTGTCTGCTGCAGGTAAAGAGGTCAGTGTTAGTAAATTTATCAAAAGTAACTGAGCTAAAAGAACTTTCTTTCTATCGGCTGTACTTTAACTATTCCTCTAAGGCCCTAAATTAGGCGTTAACGTTTCAGTTTTTACTCTACGTGATTCAGTAATTGAGTTTTTGTGAATTGAATTATTGACATTCTTTTAGATTTGTACTTATACATGCCACATGTGTTGAATTCTATATCAACATTCCAACCAACCAATCAAGCAAACATAGCAACTAACAAACCAAATGACCTTTCGACCAACCCCCAATGAGTCAATGTGCAACCAACCTGCCAAACTTTAATGTATAGACCAACAAACGTAAACCAATTAACCCAATTACCAGAGATCTAACGAATGTACCAACCGATAAACCAATAGGCATATGATAAGGTAACCTACTAATATACTAACCAATCAACCAATAAGTGAACTAACCAAATTACTGACCACTTCACCAAAGTATCTGCCAACAATCCAGGTTTAGTTATTATTTTGTGCCCCTACTGCAATTACTCGACACAATCAGTGAGGTTAGAACTTGAAGGAATGGTGTGCTTCTCTACATAAAGTTAGTTTTTTTTTCTCCTCCAGTGTTGAGAAGAAAAGTGTAATCTCTTATCCGAATCTGATCCTATGCTTGTTTAGATTTATCCTACACTAACCCTAATCTGGTCAATGTATTTGTAGATTGTAGATGTGGTGGCACTAGAATAGTTCACACTTTCTTTATTTCCACCATCTAAATTGCATTCCCAGGTGATAGTGGTGAAATGACAAGTAATCTTTGCCACAAATTGCCTTCGGAGTCCAAGCGCTGCCAAAAATAACGAATAAAGAGAAGAGTGAAAGTGTAAGGTCATACTGGAGATAATTCAATTACATAAACAAACGGAAAGAAACCCAGTAATGTAACAGTTTCTATCTAGAAGTCGAAATGACTTAACTTTGATGTGCTCAAAACAAACATTATAGTGGACCCACGTTAAACACAAATTCCAACGAGTGTTTTAGACATTTATGTACAATAAAACTAGTTTGCATTGAATATGAGGCATAAGCAGCTGAGGGGCAAACATCTCACTATTCCTAAACTGTTGAGACTGACTGGGGTGGGAAGCACCTGAACATGGCAGCCATTGACAAACAAAAGAGGTTGCTCCCTTGTCAGCGCCACAAAGACACATGTGATGCGACAAGGACCAGCATGATGAGCCATTTCATTGTCTCTGCTCGTCCATTGTTTCCCTGCATCGCAGATAGAAAGTTTGGCAGGGAACCGGACTGTGTCCTGCCACCTGCTTTCACATCCGAAACAAAAACGGAGGGCCGGCCTGAGCTGCTGGACGATTTCCAGTCCAGCTGTTGATTCTGAAGGCTCATGGGAGGACGTTGAGCGGGGCCGACAGTCGGGACCCTCCCTTTTCGAGCTCGGCTCTGTCATTTGCCTTGCATGGGCACAAATGAATCTAAAATAGCAGCTTCTGTGCATAAAACATGTGCAGTTAAATTGATTTGTGAAAGCACAACCGCAAGATAGTTTCAGCTCGCTTCGGGAAACAACCGACAACCCTTATCAAAGGGAGAGAAAGTCGTTTTTTGCTATCTGTCCCCCATCTTCCCTCTCTCAATAAAATTCCATGTTTATCATAGAGTTTGTTGATAGAGCAGTTTCTGTGCTCCCCCCTCCTACATGATTTACAGAGCCAACATTTTCTACCGCCTCAGGCTGTTTACCTTTTTTATTTTATCAAAACCCACTGTATTTTATTCATCTACGGCAGTCTTACAGCTAGGTCCTCCCATCTGTTGTTGGAATGTTTCAAATCATCCACGGTAATGCAGAGGGAATTGCTGTCAACTAGCAGGGGGAACACAATCGCTACACTGTCAGCGCAATGACTGAAACTGGCCATTTAGTTAAAATAATTTTTTTAAACAGGACATTGTCCAGATTTGTGGCACCATAAGAAGTACAATGTTGGAGTGAGAGGTCAGAGGACGATGGGTAGATGGTTGATATAATCAACAGTCACAACAATGATATATATGAAATACCATCTCTGGAAACACACTTTGTCAGGCCCTAAGGCAGACTGCATGCAGCAGCAGAACAGATAACTGAGAATGCTCACCAAAATTAGACAATTTCATTCTGGAAAAAAAGTATTTTTGTTAAACGGTTCAGCATTGCCAAATGTGGCCGAATTCAGCACCATCATCCAGTCCATGGGTGCGAGATGTTGCATTAGCATCCAAGTTTCCCAGATCTCAGTCCAGTTGAGAATCCATCTAAAACGGATTGAACAAACAAGTCCAACCACTAAAGAGCTCACCTCACAACATACAGCTGCTAACATATGAATGTCAGAAACCAAACCGCCCCTTCATGGGTCGAGTGGAGTCCATCGCTTGACAATTTGTGTCTGTTTGGGCACCTAAATAGGGATCAGCTATTTAGGTTGATAGTCATAATGTTATGACTGATTGATATATATTAAATTGTACTGGGCGTCTGTCGTGATGTTTGGACTTTTGGAAATGAATCAAAATGTGGAATATTTTGACAGCCCTGTCAGTTCAGTAAACTTATGTGCCAAACAATATGCCGCTGTTTTCCTTCTGAACACATGTAGAATGTTAATGTGTGGAACCAAGTGTGCTTCTCAGCATTTGGTAGTGAAAGTTTAAAAAGTGACACAAAACAGAGAGGACTTCTAGCTAGTTGTGAACCCGAGGTTTCCTATTTAGCTTGTACTGGGTAAAATGGGAACTGAACCCAAGTTTTTCACCAACGATAAAGTACGTCCAGTGACTGGCACTACATTGAACTTAATTAATGATCTGAAATAACTTTAAGTCAGATGTAAGTATCACAGGTGGACTTCTGCTAAAGTTCACCTCCACCTACCTGTAACATTCAATATGAAACCCTCTACTGCCAAATCAGAGGTATCAGAAATTCCTCCCAGCATTTGGAGTTACGTTTTGACCCCAATTGCATAAAAAACAACTCTTTCCCGATCTGAAGCCAAGAAACTTTCTTAAATCATTGATTTGATGGGTGTTCCTTTCAATAAACCTAACTTTAAGACTGAGTTTTGTCTTGTCCTTCTCATTCTAAATGATCTGTTGTGTGTTTTTTATTAGTATGGACGTCCAGTCATTCCATTTTCCTTTGACCTCTCTGCTTACTGTCACTTGACATTTTTATGCCATGTTGATTGTCATTGAAAGTGGCATTCAGGCCCATGAGTATTCTTACGCCAAATTAATTTCTCTTGAAAGCGTCTGTTGGTCGATATATTGTTTTTCTGTTGCCTTATCTGTATTCAGGCCATAGGACTTGAGGGGGACACCATACTTTTGCTCTGTAAAGTAATCCAATGATTTTACTACTGGTGGTTGAGGCCAGTGAAACACACCACCGCTCTATTCATCCCTGGGGGGGAAATAAGCAGACATCAGTCATGTCGAGGAGACTGTGGCCTGGGTTTGCCCAGATCTTATCTCCAAATTGCTATTGCCTTCACCTGCAACGCCGGCGCATGA
This sequence comes from Girardinus metallicus, assembly GCA_903067095.1. Lineage (NCBI taxonomy): Eukaryota > Metazoa > Chordata > Actinopteri > Cyprinodontiformes > Poeciliidae > Girardinus > Girardinus metallicus. The sequence continues at coordinate 85,136 of CAEGAE010040929.1, forward strand.
GATTGTGTCTCTGGAAACACGTGTTTGGACAGTGTCGGGTGGTTCCTACCGTTTAGTCGAGGACGGGGATCGAGTGATGGGGTCATGCCTTCCCAGAGTACTTACCTGTCATTAGGAGCAGATCAGCAGCGATACAAAGGAAGATACTGCATCACGGCGGCTGCAAACAATTTAATCCCTTTTCCGTGTTTCGCATCTGATCGGATGACAAATGGCGAAGATACGGCGCGCATGTTGGGTGGTGTTTGCTTTTTCTTTTTTCACCCAGCCGTGTAGGTGTTTGCATTTTGTGCTTTTGTCTGAGAAATGTCATTGGGGCATGCTGATATTTGTGCTATTTGTTTTTCGGCTCTTGTCTTTGGTCGCGCACAAGCGGTGCCGCGCTGGGTCGTGCCGGGAGGACATGCGCAGGCTCATTTTTTATCCCTCTCCTCCGGTCGCCTCAGTCGAGGGGGAGGCTTTGTCACCAGCTATCTGCCTGCCAGCGCCTGGTATTGTTATTCCAAGGTACAGGCCGGTTAACATTTCTCTTGTCACTGCTGCATCTCCTCCACAACCCAGCAGGGCAAAAAAAGCTGAAGGAGGAAGGAGGGGTGCCTATACTGCCTCTTTTTTCCCCTCTTCCCTTTTTCTGATGGCCTGCAAAAACTGTGGAAAAAAAAAACCCTTGTCATCCAGGGTTGGCGTTAGGCTTAGCCCTTATGTTATCTAACCATCTCTGCTTCGTCTCAGCAGATTCTACTTGCGTGAGATGTAAAAATCCACAGAAATGTTTGTAACTTCTGATTCCAATGACAAAATACCGCTCAAACATCTTTGATTTTCTAGGCCAACGTTAAGCAATCAGAACCCTGCTGAGAGTCCTCTGTCAGCACTGTCCAACAGGAAATCCTCCTATCAGCCAGTACCAGGCGAGACACCTGATAAATACCTGTATTCATCAACGAATGTGGTATTTATAAATATCATTTCCCGCAGTGATGAATGCCACTGATGAGGCGGACTCACGCTGAGTGATTAGGCAATTAGCGTTAACACTTGGACACGACGGAAGCTGTAGGCGTCTGCCAGATGTGCGGTTCCCACCGGACCTTTTCCTAGCTGATCACGGGGCTTTTACTGTGTGCGTATTCTCAAGTTTATTTACCCTGCGAGAGGCTGCCAGTCTTTTGCTACGCTCGGCTGGGAGCAGCTCGTAACTCAGGCAGTCTATCAAATCAATGTGAGGCGTATTGAGCGCTGATTTAGGACTGTAATTAGGGATGCAAGTCGTTTTCATTACTTGGGGTAAGGGGAGAGCTGACACCCAAAAGGAAGGGTAATGAATCTTTTCTGGTTCTCATCAAAGGTCTTCAACACCCAGAGGGACACTCATTGGCCTCTGCATTGGTGTTCCACCTTTTATATAAGACCTACAATTTATGGCCTCAATACAATAAGTAGGATACTGAACTGTGAGGAACCTTTGGACATTGTCAGAACCAAAGGTTTTACGTAGAACTTAGGAGTTTGTGCCTAGATTTGTTTGTCTTGAACAGTGGTGCCCAAAGTCGGTCCTCGAGGGCCGGCATCCTGCATGTTTTAGTTCTCTCTATGGTGGTAGTAACAACCTTTTCAGCATGTCAATGTTCTTTTTAGGCCTCTAACGAGCCATCATTTGATCCAGGTGCGTTAAACCAGCCACTGTGCTCTTAAACAGAGAAACCCCAATTCCTTGGATGGAACAAAACGCCTCCAACTTGATTCATGGTAGAGCTTGCTATATCTGACCCCTTATTTTATATTAAAATTAACATTTTCTTGAGTCTTCTGCTGTTCTTCCTTGTATTTCCTGCATAATATCTTGGATTCTTCCTCTACAAAAGTGATTTCTTATCTGCCCCTCTTATCACAAGGGCCATGTCCAAGAATATTAACCTCACCTTACATACGAATGCAAGGTATAAACTTCTCACCTTAAAGTTCTTGATGATCTGTGTAATATTTAACTTTATTATCTTTTTCCTAAATTTGAGGCAATTTTCATTCCAAGGTTGTAGGCGTTCCTGTCAAGATGTCCATTGAATACACGAAGAAAATGATTTGAAGAGCCTGTTCCCCTTTTTACGGTCATCAGAAATATCTTAAGCATCCTTTAAAATAGACTTTTGTTCCAACGTAAGCTCTTGAAGTTAATAAACTCTTTGCAATGAGCTAAATTAATCACTTTAAATTAATAAGCTTCCAGGCAGAATATCATTTCAAGCAGAACGAGGAAGTATAAATGATCAGCTGAGTGTGAATGTGCTTCGTCGCAGTCGCTGACACTTCCCTCAAAACATTAAGTGATTATTTATGAAGAGACTGGTAAATAAAATTACATTTACAAGCTAGCAACATGGAAATTCTAATAGCTTTCAGATGATGGAAAATCTAGCGTGAAACCGCTCAGCCGCAACTGAAATACGATCATTTAAAACGGTGGGAGAAAACGCAGCAGAAAAAGGCATCCGCTCGTATTCAGCAGAGGTTGAGACTCTTGAAGTTGGACTGGAACATGGAGTTGTTGTGTTTTCTGTTGCCTGTTCGTTGTAAAGAGGTTCATTTTGACATTTAGAGAATAAAAAGGGGGCACTTACGATTGTCGCCACGGATCCCGTACTCGAGTTACAAATGGCCGCTGAAAACGAAAAGGCCTTGGAAAGTTTAATGGTTGCTTGTATCTATTGAATGTTGTTGTCTTGACCTACAGAGCTCCCACAATGTAGCAAAAGAGTCATTGCTTTCATTTTGCCGTTCTATTGATAAATTACCGAACGTTTCAAATGAATTTTAATTGGTTTTAGATTATCCGCAGGGTAAATAGTAGTGCATGTTTCTATTATCAGTCTTTTATTTACTCACTTATTTTGCTTTGTTTTGATTCTTATGGAAAGCATGTTAGAAATAAGCTCAAGAAAATTTTTTAAAAACAAATATGAGAACATCACATCATATTTGCTAATACTTTGGTTTGACTCACTTTAGGTTCAGGCAATTGTTTTTAATTTATTAATTTAACTGAACGTGACAAGTTTCGTTAAAGTTATGTAATGCATATTTTCAAAACTGAGTATAAATTATTATCAAATCTAATTTGAAAAGGTATTTCATTAACATGTGGAAAACCTGCAAATGTGTTGGGAACAAATAATCATGCTTTCACAATTTTACTGTGTTATTGTTTTACAGATTTAGATATTTTACTGACATGGAAATTATTGTCAGAGGTGTTATTGTTGGCTTTGAAACAATCTTGTGACATTTAAACAATGGCTAAGTGAAGTTTTAATGTGCAACTCTTCTGTCTTCCTCCAGCAGCTTGCTGTGCTGCATTGCTAATGCTACCTTGTTTTGAAATGGAATCGCGAGTTTAGATTGGTTTTCAGCTGTGAAACAAATTACTTCTATCCTTTATCTCAACTTCACTGGAAACAGGATTTTCATTATCATCAGCTCAAATGAACAAATACAGCATTTTTGAGCAGCTAGCTTTGTCACAGTCCTAATGCTAAGTGAACCGCAACATGTTTATTGAGTTGATAATATTAGGTCAACAATGCCTTTAAAATAAAGTTGTGCTTTCTAATACATTTTTCTGTAGTTTTTAAGTGAATGTTTAATGTTGTATGCAATATGCTCCTGTATTTTTCTACGATGTGCTAACAGGAGCTTAGCAATAAGTGTTTTTTCTCTGCTACATATTGAATACATGACTGATTTTCTCAAACTGTTAAAATGTCTGTTTAACATAAAACAGTAAAGTTCTTTAACAAAACCTAAAAAAAAAAAAAAAAAACTAAAATACCCATGTTTGGCCAGTAGGTGGCAACGTTGCTGAAAAATAAAAAAATCGGCATTTCATACTACAAAATAAGAACAAAAGTCGTACATTTTTTTTATTTTATTTTTGTTTGTTTTAAACAATGTCTCGATTTTACTGTTTCTGCTCAATATGCAACTCAGCAGTGGTGGGCAAACAGACAATTGTCCGATTGTTGGATGGGATAACATACCAGCACCTTGCAGTTTCTGCGATCAGTATTCATTGAAGCTTTTCTCTCGTCACGTTAGATCCATTAATTCAGTTTGACTCTGGCTCTAAGAGAGGAATCTTATTTGTAAGTACATTGGAGCCGGCCGCTCAGTGTCCGAACCGCTCTTGTACCAACATTGAAATTTCACACTTCGCTGCCCGTTCCTTTTCCCCTCCCGAATAATGAGCAGCTCATAGTCCTTATCTGTAAGTGACGTTTCCATTGGGTGATTTAACCTCAGATGTTGCTATCTTTGGACCGAGGGAGTGTGACCTGTTTGACCCTCTGCAGGCGAAAAAAAAAAAAAAAAAGAGGAAAATCTTCATTGGTTCAGCCAAGCGTTGCTAAGATGATTAGCCTTTCCCTCCTTTTTGATTTCTGCTCATCATTGTTCCCCCTTCGTTTCAGAAGCGCTGCTGTAACCTTAAAAAGGAAATCATTTGCAATCTGTCTGTTTAAATTATCTTTTCAAGAATGAAAGACGTTCGTTTTGTTTGAGGTCTCTTTTTTTTCCTTTTGCAAGCCTTGTGTAAGAAAGTGTGTCCAAAACTTTAAAATTAACTTTACTCTGCTCTGATAGTTGGTCTAAAAGTGGGTAGCCACTATGGAAGACATATAAGACAGCTTTAATCTGGGCCTTTTTTTTTTTTTTTTTTTTTTTTTACTAGAGGAACTTTTTGCTCCTTATCTGACACAAGCAAAGAAAAATCGTCTTGCAGAACATAATATAGCGATTTAGTTGATCCGTTGAGGTCTTTGAGCTTTGCAGCGATGTTGTGCCAGTTGCTATGAGGAGAAAAGTAGGCATTTGATGACCCCTACATAATGGTATAATGCCTGTAATTATGACAGCTGAGGATGGACATGGAGTTAATGGAGCCACCACATCAAAACACACAAACAGTGAAGCCCGCTGTGCCAGCTCATCCAAGTCAAGGCAGTTGCCAGAAATAGCCCTGATTGGGCCCTAAATAATTCAGTGTCATTTTTTTCTCCCTCTACACTGCTTCCTCCAAAAAGAACCGGGGGAGCAATTGATGAGAGCGGGTGAATATTTAATGGCCTCGGAATCTTCTCGGACAAAACGGGGGCCTTCGGTTGACTAGATCCAAGGAATCAAACGGCGAGGAGAGCGAGGGAAGGGACGTTGCTCAGCGTGGGGCAACGCAAACAGAGAGGGAAGACGGCAGCAAGCAGAGGCAGATCTGCACCGCGCAGCTAATAGGTCCTCAAGCATTTAAGCGTCTGATTAAAAGTTCAACGCAAGTGTTTGATTGCCCTTGTGAGCAACTTCGCTGGAGCACTTCTTGGCTGACTGTCATGTTGATTGTTAACAGATGGGTGTTTTATAAGAGGCTTTAAATTTTTTGCGGTACATATGGTCTTTTTGGTGCTTTCATACCAGCAGGAATGTGAGAGAGAACTCTTTGTCGCTTCACTTTCTTCTTAAACGTTTAAGGGCAATTTCCCAGTAGATGTGACGTGCGCCACATGTCGTTGGACAGTGCTGGATCAGAGCGTCCACAACATGGTTTCCATGATCCGGTTTGTTCAGTGACAATCTCGATAAAATCTGTGAGGCCTTCAGAGAAGTGCCTGATTGAAAATAATTAGTTAACTTCTATGAGCAATCAGTTTTACCAAATTCTATTTCAAGGTGTCAAATTAAAAGGGGGTAGAATGCATGTATACGGTAACCAAAGCTACCATAGTGTTTCTATAAACTCCCAAACTTTTTCCCAAACTTGCTAACCTCCATGTGGAGTTTTGTTGCCATGCCATGTGACGGCTGCCCTCTAACAGCTACAACTTTGAAGCGTAATAAAAAACTAGATATTCAATCAATGTGAAATCGGACGAGGAAGCCAATTAAGCTAACTAATAAACTACGTCGAACCTGGTAACTGATTGACTGGCGTTCAATCCGCCCACAGATTGCAGCTGATTTGAGCAGTGGTTCCATTACCCTCCACCCGCACGAAACCAGGGGGAAAAAAACAGGCAAGAGGTGAAATTAAATATTCCGTCCTCAGAGCCTTGATATTCATGTATATTCAGCACCGAGAACAGTTTTTGAAAATGAACAATCACAGACGGAAAAGGTCACCGTTGTGCTGAAGTAGTGCATTATGGGAGTGAAATAATTGCTTTTCTCACATTAGTTCCTATTGTAATGAAATTGTGGCAGTGCCCTGACACTGAATGACAGATTACGCCACGGTTCAATCACACAAGTGTGGGTGTGTGGGGTTGGTGGGGGGGTGAGGATGGGGGGTTTGGTGTTGGTGGTAGTGGGGGTCAATTGGCTTTTGTTGGGAAGCAAGGCTCTCCCAAGTCTCTACATAAATCATTTGTATCACTTTCTGTCCTTTTTAACTAACGGCGCCACTTTCATCAAGGGTTTGTGTCATTGCACTCTAATTGTTTTGAAGTAAGAGCTATTGTCTGAGGAGGGAGAATGAATAGAGCATAATGATTTGTAATGATTTTAAAGACACGTAGCAGCGCCGTGGAGGAGTAATTTAGCGTCTCTTTCTCTTTCCTCTCCCTCTGTCATCCCTCGTCTTTGGTTGGACTCGCCGCGCGCCTGAGCTAAGCGCCTATTTCTTTGGCGGCGCTCAGATCTTTGAAACCCAACTGTGTTAATCACGGTTTATGTGTGGGAGACATCAAACCTCCCTTCACTTTGCCTGCCTCACCTGCTGCGTTAACACACACCGAGCGCACACGCCGGCCTCTGAAGGGCACCTTCGCCGGAGCCCCTTTCATTTACAAGGCAGACGATGGGCGATCACTTATCCACTGTGGTTTCTTTCCACGTAACACGGACAGTTTTTACACCTCTCAAATCTGCTCAATGGGTGTTCCGGACTGCCTGGCCTCTCGCGCCGTCGTCTCTGCGTTGAAGCCTCGGCAGACAACGGCCCCAAGGGTATCAAAATGCTATCTGACACAAGCAAAATGCTCTGGTCACAATCAGACTAAAAACAGATGCTGTAGAAGGTTAGGCAATTACTTTTTCTCACCTGATATATCAGCCCTAGCATTGTTTGTTGTGTGTTTCATTAGATTCTCTTAAAAAAAAAAAAAAAAAAAGAGGGTGGTGCAGAGAGTTCCCGTCGATGCCGACGTTCCTTCATGATCTCGGCAGTTGCAAACCACGGTGTCAGTGGAGTGTTGGGTGGTGTCTATGAGGCGTGAAATTGATTCTGAATCTAGGAAAACGTTAAAGGACAATTTATTACCAACAGTCCAGATTTCTTCTGTGCCTTGCGATGTACAGAGCTGTAAAAAAGTATTTGCCTACTTAAAATTTTCTGTTCTTTTTCTTTTTTCCTCTGACACTTGTTTAATGTTCAACTTTAATATCAAAAGTAACTTTGAGTAAGTATACTTTATTCACTGGTGGATTTGAGCGGTCTGTTTAAGGTCCTGCCGAGGCATCTCAGTCGGAATCAGGTCCAGACTTTGACTGGACCTTTCCATTGTGTTTGTTTCCTGTTTAGCTGTGGAGAGGTGGACTTACTGTTGTAATCTATAGCTTAAGATCACAAACTGAAGGCCGGATTTATGGTTCTGTCAATTACGGCAAATCAAAGCATTTGAGAACAGAGGACATGTTTGGTCCTCTTACCAATCGTTCAGCGTAGACATTGACGGGACTCCTTGACCTGACCAGCCTTGACCTGATCCAACATGAAGACTAGTGAATGGACTGAAGCAGAAATGGAAAAATGTGACATGACGATGACCCTGAACTGCGTGTGTCTTATGGGAACGCTGAACGGGAAAGTCCTGGGCTGCTAAAACACCCCCACCAAATTGGAAATCAATTGCTGCAGCTACAATAATATTATCGTCTGTCAAACTGTGTTTTTTTTTTTTTTTTTTGTATGGATTATCTTAAAAACAGAAAAATTGTCTTTGTTGTCTGTTAGGTGTCCATTGGATTTGGGAGCAAATTCACGTCTCAAAGTGGTTCAATGTTGGCTTAGTGAGCAAAATTCAGATTCCAGACTAAAAATGAGCGAGAAAGCAACCAAACTGTAAAGAAAAAGTCTCTCAGAAAGCCTCCAAAGCTATGGGTTAAGACCAAAAGATTACACCAAAGTCTAAGTTGATGCAAACAAAACAGGAAGTAAAGAACCAGTCAAGACTTTTAGCTTTCTTCCGAGGTTTTTTTTTCCTGATTGTGGCAGACATTTTAAGCCTGTCCTGGGGCTTAACCATGAGTTGGAACAAAACTGAAGTCTTACAGTATTTACAGTGCGTGTTTATCTTCAGTCATCTTAAGCTAGAAGTCGAGCTAGGACTCGCACAGCAATGCCAGCAAGCCAGTATATTTCTTCGCACCTTTGCAGAGATGCTGTGATCTATGTGGAACCTCATCCAAACCCATTTTCACTGTTTACACACATTGACCTTTCTGCTAATTGCTTTTATGATGATGAATGGAGGAAGGTGACGGCGCGAAGGCGGAAGGAAGCGTCTCTTTTCCAGCGCCGCTTGACTCAGACATCCTCGCCGGATTTTTTTTTTTTATGCTGATCACAGCTTTCCACAATTAGACGAACTGTGATAACGCCGTTTATGCAGCGGGGAGATCCATAGCAATTATGCTTGGAGGGCGTTTGTGTGCCGCGGGACGGCGGCGCCGCTTATCCCTCACACAGACACCCAGCAGCAGACTGTTTTTGGGAGTGGTGTAGGGCTGGAGGCTGCTGGACATTTTATGGGCTCTGGAAGTGAGAATAAGCCAAATTGCTTTCTCTTTCTTTTCTTTCTTCCAGAGAAAGTATCCCTGGTCCAGTCCTTCTATGATCTCTCTCTTGACTAAACCAACTGAGGGGACATTACTGCCATTTGTTTTGCCTACCCTCCTTGTTGTTATATCATTGTCTCCTTAATTTGTCTTCCCTCTAGAAACCTGTACCCGTGTGTTTAGCTGTGTCTTGTTCCTAAACTGAGATATAAACAGAGTGTTGCTTTTAGAAAGTACTTATTTGTTAGAGATTCTGTGTTTAGCTGTTTTTCCTGGACTGAGGCATTAGTGAACTTATTGCTGGAATTAATTTTGCTCTTTTATTTTCTGTATTTCTATTTCTTGCTCAGTGCTTTTGTGCTTAGCTTTTAATGGTAACACTTTATTTGAATGGGTGTGCATAAGACTGACATGATACTGTCAGTAACATGAGCATAAAGGGGTCTTCATGAATGTTTACAACTACTGTCATGAAGTGTCATTCAGTAAATAATGACACATTAATGCAAAGTTGACACTTTCAGTGGACTTTAAATGCAGGTTTTAGTACAACTTTGCATTAAAAGTGTCATTACTTACCAAATGACACTTCCTGACAGCATTCATAAAGACTCCTTCATGTTCATAACACGTGTTACGCCATGTTTATGACACTGTCATGTCAGTCTTATGCACACTCCTTCAAATAAAATGTTGCCCCTTTAATTTTCTGTTTTGCTGGCAGAAATGATTGTATCTCCAGGTTTAGTTCTTCTTCTTTAGCTGTCTCCGTTTCCCAGACTAAAGCTGTGTTTAAATGATTTTTTTGTTCTCAGACAGTTTTATTTTCTTTGGAAAGTACTCCAGAAATATATTTTTATAATCATCTTCTAATATTGAGCTATTACTGACATGAATAGCTTACCATTCTCTTTGGTTCCTGGCTTATTGTTTAACTGTGTCTCTTTCTTTATATTGCTGTCTCTTAGTGGTTTTCTCTTCTTATGAAGGACAGTTCTATTGTCAGCTGTCTCTCTCCAGTAATAGCCTTTAAGGAAATAATTTAGTGTCTATAGAAAGTGTTCCCGTTTCTCTTAAAACTGAACAAGTAAACATATGAGGTTTACTACGCTGTAGAAACTGGGACTGACTTTCCTTACCTTTCTTTGTTTCGTAGAGAAGTGAATTACTAATAAACTATTGACATCTGGTCTGTTTTATCTTCTGATTACCTCAGCTACTTTCTGTAGAAACAAACCCTGTTGCCTGTATTAAGGATGTGACAGTGGCAGCTTGTCATTCTCTTCAGTGAAGTAGAAATAGATCAATACTCTACTACGCACTTATAAAGGTGCTGGTCTTCATGAGGGCAGTTATTAGTGCTTTCTGTGCTTTTCCAGGTAATCCTGTTTCCTTAAGGGCGCTGCCCGTTGATGAGGATCGACACATCCTGCTTCTCACTCTTCCTTTTATCCGCTTCCTTGGTGCATACTCACGTCCGGAGTGGCTAGGTCCGCTTGTGTCTTGGCGAAAACCAGAAGTATGTTTGCTGTTTTGTTGACAGGATGCACTGCTCTGCTGCTTCTCTCCACTGATCAGATTTCTCTCAGTTTTAGAAAATTCTTGAAGGCAGAATTCATATGTTCCACTCCAGTAATGAAAATACAACTGTTTCAAAAGGTATTTCCTGTTTCCAGTAGTACAGAGTGGAAGGGATTTGCCATGTTTGACCCATTTATCCCTGACGGAGCACTAGGAGATTAAAAATGTGTCATATTCCTGGTGAGAGATAACAGAAATGCACATTCTTTACACATTATTTTTTTTAACTAGAAAGGTAGAATGCTGTTGCTACCTGTTATTCTAAGGCTGCCTTCCCACTAGCCCTGTTCAGTCCTCTAGTCCGTTTGACTTTCTTGCCCGGATCGTGTGGCGAGGTGTGAATGCAGAATTGCACTCTGGTCCACCTGCAAAGCTCAATCTGGGTTCAGTTGACGTGAACTCTGGTATGGTTCACGTTGGAAGTGTGTGTTTAAATGTTATCCTTAAGATCGTACTAATGGTGTGTTCACACCCAATGTGTTTTGAGCGTCGGACGTGTTTGGTTTACATTCAAAGTCTATGTTGAGGCGCGTCGAGGTCCCGTTGCGACGCGTTTCATGATTTGAACCGTTTTGAGCATTTGACGTGTCAAGAGCATCCAATGGAAAACAACGGCTAGAGCTGATGCGTCGGACGCACCCTCGATGTGCCTCCACATAGACTTTGAATGTAAGCCAGACGTGCAAAACACTAGATGTAGAGCAAAATGTCCAGCGTCTGCATTCAAATTGTACACGTGTCAAACTTGAAGCGTTGGACGCATTTTTGATGCTTATGGTGCGTTTGGTGTGAACCAATAAACCCCAAGTCAGTCAGTCTGTACCAGCTGATCTCCAGTAATAGCCTTTAAGGAAATAATTTAGTGTCTTGCCTCTGAATGATGCCCTGACATCATTCAGAGGTTGCTAAATACTCTGGATCCTGGTTTCCTGAACATAACAATGAGCTTACTGTACTACAGTGGCCTTCACCTTCACCAGATCTCAATCCAGCAGAACATCTTTGACATTCTGCAGGATTAGCATCCGCTAATTAGAAAACACATTGACAGATTGGTGGACCAGGAAGCCCAAAACTACATTTCAGCTCGATATTTCTGTCTGGACAGCCAGTGCATATTCCAGGGTTCTGCTTTGTCGCCGTTTTGCTGCCACATGTTCTCTCCATCCATCCTGCAGTGGCATTTGGCAGCTGCTCGGTCGCCCGTTTGCCGCTGCTCCCCGCCGTAACTCTCACACCGTCTGTCTCAGGTTGATGCACTGCTCCCAGATGTGGATGTTCGTGCCTCTGCAGTTATTTTGTTAGTAAAACTGAGTTAATTAGAAGCAACAAACTCAGTAATACGTGTGAGTGTGTAACATCTTCAGGGCTAGTGATGAAATGTTGAGAGTTTGCGCGTTCGACAGCTGGGCCTTTTTACATTTGCATATATCTTTACTCGCTCATCTTGCTGAGAAACAGCAAACCTCTCCCTCTCTCTTGTTTCCTCTCGCTGTCTTTCATTGTGGTCCAGCATATTGATGTTACAGATATGAATCCCTATCCGGCAGCAATCCGCCTGATCTCCAGTTTGATACATCACAAGCAACGACTCTCTCTTTTCTCGTTCTAGCAGCAATAAAATACAATATTCCCTTTAACATGCCCGCAGACACTTTTTCTGCCCTTCATGTGATATTTGGCAGATAAAGCCAATCTTTATTCCCATAAAGTGCGAGCTCTAGAGTTGTTCCTCCTTATTTCCTGCAGAGTACTGAATGTTATCCAATGAGAGATCAGAATATTTCCTCAAATCAATGTAATGTCATACCTGATCTGCAGCTAACGGACCATGGGTCTTTGTACCTCATCGGACAATGGAAGTTATCATCTGATTAGTGTTTTCTCAACTTCCAACAAGCAGGATTTGGTAAATGTGAAGCCTGTTGTGTCCGTCGGAGATCTCAGTCTTTAGATGCAGGACAAATACCCAATAGACTCAGCTAATGATGCGTCGATCTCTTCAGAAGGGAATCCTCCAGGAAAGCCTGGTTAATTTCCCTGAGGCCCGTTCTGGTTGTAAGTTTACAGAAAGAACAAAAGGATCTAAGGAGGCGGCTCTCATGACCGAATCAGGGATCTCGTAATCTCCGGCGCAAGGAAAGCGGAAACTCTCCCTCTGGTGGGAAACGAGAAACCAGAGTCACGCCTTTGTTAGTCGCTGCTCTCCGACCCCGGCTGATGAAACCGAGGTTTGAATTTCCTAATGAGAAATCGATGGGAGTGAGGCAGGAATCCCAACGCCCCCCTGGCCTTGTTCCTCCATTTATCCAGCTCTGACTTTCCCTTCAGCTTCTTAAAGCTTTCCTCCCATTGTGATAAACATCTTCCGATTTTCGAAATTTACTTATTTTTCAGCCAAAGAAGCCAGAGCCCTTTAAGGGGTTGCCAATGTGTTTATGTCTGTGAGCTTGAAATCCGTGTTTACTATACGTCTGAGCGTAGCTGGGATGATGATCCGTCGATCTGAACCCCGCTCTCTGATGTATTCCTGGACTGAAAGCTCAAAGTTTCTCGAGAAAAAAAAACTGCTTTTACTGGAACAAATCAGCAGCCTGACGGGGAGGGAACTGTCAACAGAAATGCTTCTTGTCCTCGCATCCCATGGCAACCTCATCTTCAGCTTTTAGCTCGTCTTTAGCCATCAAAACATGCAAAAAAAAAAAAAAAAGTGTCCGGAACGTTTGTGTTTGACAGATCTGAGTTGAAACACCCCTAGGTTGACAAACAAATTTAATATCCACCCTGTATTTACACTTCATGCTGCAACACCGTCTGCAGGACTCACCCTTGAGGGGTATTAATTATGGATTCTACAACCCTGACACTATGATCAGTCTCTTCTTTCTTGTCTTCTCTCCTCTAGGTAAGCCAAGATTCCCGCTTTCCCTGCATAGCAAATGTGGCTGCGGACGCTTCCCTGCAGCAGTTATGAGTAATGTATGGCTTATTTATCATGATTCCAGCTAATTATGGATGACCGTTTTGTGCCATTATTTAACAAACACCGCTGGTTTCGCGATTGTGTTTATGGTTGATTGGAATCAAATTAAATCCCCGTTTGCTGCTAGATGACGAACGTGGAAGTGGAATGATTAGAGGAAGGCTCTCTGTCTTCTTTCATGCAAAACTGAGGATTGGGTCATTTTCCTTCTTTTATGGGGATTACATTATTTTTCAATGAACTGAGAATTTGGCAGCATTAAAGTCAGAATAGGTATAAATTTGCTTCAAATGATCATAAAGAGTGGCTCCATTGGCATTCAATTAACACAGTATGTCAAAATGTTAGAAAAAGCGAAGGTCATATCGAGCTGATGGTCGATAATATAAACCACAAAGAGGTTGCTGAGATAAAAAGCTGAGGCTTAGCAGTGGTTATATATGTATATGTCATTAGTATGACACAAATGAACCAGGTGATGTCCTGGAACTCAATGTGACATGTTTCACTGCCTGAGAAATTTTCAGAGATGAAAATTCACTATTATTACTACATCTGTTAAAACAAAAGCGCATAATGATGCAGAGTTGAATATTCCTGTGGTCAATTCTGGCCTGTTTAAGATAAAATACATAAAATGTTGTTTTTGCTGCTCGCACCATTTTTTTTTTTTTTACGTCACATTCCTGTGGCTGCAGAGTTTTTTCCTGATGTGTGTGTTGAAGTTTTGCGTTTCGCTTCTGGCTGCATGTTTGCGCCAGACGGCAAGTGTCACTCGTATGGGTCCCCTTTCTTTCTGCAAACAGGATAGGCTGCTGTTTATTTCACCGTTCTATGAAATAGTTGTTAGCACTTACTGATATTATCGTTTTAGTAAGTTATTTGAAACCTTGCTTGTTTTCACATTAGACATAACTCTTGAGATTTCTTCTTCGGAAATATCATTAATCGTTAGTCACGATAACGCTTATATGTTACTTTAAAGATTGTTTATTTTGCTACTATACCCTTAATATATGGTAAATACTCGTCTGTCTTCTTTTGTTGTTGTTGTCCATAAATATTTGAGACCTCCTCTAAAAACTCTTATAACTTCCTATTTCAATAAGTATATGAAAACATATCTTAATTTACATTAATACGCTCAGTGAAAACTCTACCACACAAACTAACTTCTGTTCTTTCTCATCTTCTGTCTTGGAGGTTCAGCCAATGAGTTTGGCTGCTTTGCTGACGTCAGCAAAGTAGCATTGTCTCTAGATATTGCAGCTTCCCAACGTGCTATTTTCTTGAAACGCCTTACGAAAAACTCCACCGGCTGACTTCGCATGATTGTGCGGAGTTGCGTTCCACAGAAAAATATGCGAATACTGAACCACAATCTCGTATGGGTCCAGCATTTTACAGTCTCAAAAAACTCTTTGTACTTTTAGACTCTTGTTAAAATCTCCAGTTAACACATTTTATCTTTATTTAACAGGGGAAGGTTTGTGGGAGGGCTGGAATACCAACCTGACCAGGTGGTTTTTAAAGGTTGCCCTAAGCCCACAGTTAGCAAAGTAACACCCCTGGGGCTCCATACGGGTCACTGAATAATACCAAGCTTAGAGTCAAGGGCAAGTTGCCCAACAAAGGGAGAATGGGCATAAATGGACGCAGTCTGTGAGTAAACTGATTCAAATCTCTGGGACTTTAATGTGAAAAAAATTCGACTTGAACTGTGCTACAACATGAAACGAGTTAAAAAAAATATAGCAGTTTACAGAATACAGGTAATGTATAATTAAAATTTCTCACGGGGTAAAACATTTGCAAATTATTTTATCATGTTTTTTTTTTTTTTTGTTTGTTTGTTTGTTTGGTTTGTTTACATTGACAGAGTTAAACACCAGTTCTAAAGCAGCATCTGGTAAAAACCAGAAAACCACCAGTCAGATTCCTGGCACATGCAGCGACATTCCTACTAATTGACCCAAAGGAATGTTTTGGGGTTTTTTTTCCTCCAACATTTCCCAAACAGTAATCACGCCAGTCAAAAACACGCACTTTACATGACAAACACACGGACCCGTTTCCATATTCCTCAGCAAATGGACTGACCCCCGTCATCCTCATGTTTCCGTCGGCAATTAATTAATACCTGACAAACATTTCAACCTTGCTGCCGCCGCTGATTTTTTTTGCCTAATTGCCGGGCCGTTCGACTTGATAGATGCGTGCACGGGCACACCGAAGCACGCTTGCTGTAATTTTACCGACAGCTGTTACTTGGAGATGATTAAATACTCAGAAAGAAGCGACGGCCCCGATCCGCCGCGAAGCCCTCGGCTGATCTGAGCGAATCTCTGAGTTTTGAGCAAGTCCTCAGCGGAGATGTTCATCTAAGCAGTTCTTCTCTAAACGTTCACTGCACCACTTCGGTATTTAATGAGGCTCCCAGCTAAATTTTGTAACTGGAGCAATTTCTCTTCGTTTTTTTTTTGAATATTTGGGAACCTATAAAGAATTTATTATTATTATTTTTTTTTTTTTTTAACCAAGCCAGGTTGCAGCTACTTCCTTTCACCCGATCTACACAGGTTATCGTTTAATATTACAAGAGACGAGCTCAAGCCAAGCCACGCTTTCATGTGTACTTAAAAAAAAAAAAAGTACGTGTAAACACATCGCCTGCAGAGCAGCTGAAACTGAGAGAATAACTAAGCGGAATATTTAATTCATACGCCGACTTTACCAGCAGTCTTTGAACATCGCTTTGTAGCTCTCGGATGGAGACGCGCCAACCCTGAGCTTGTGGCCGATGAGTGCTTCTCAATGCCAGTGTGGCTTTTTCTTTCCAGTTTGCTCCTCTGAATTGACTGTAAGTGCACATTGTGTTTTCTTTTTTTTTGCCTGCAGGCTCTAAAGACTGCAGTCCCCTCATACGCAGCTGACAGCAAAAAGTGTTCAGATTACAACATTTTTACGTGTACTGTTTTTTCCCCGTCAGGCACGCGCTTCACTGAGGCGCGCTCCGCGCCTCCGGGGAGGGTTGTTATTCTCGTTTAGCCGGGGTTACGGATCTGGGCCAGGATTGAGCATCTGAACGAGTTGAAAAGCGGTCCGCTTTGGTTGTTTTCTGGTCCAGTGTTTCTGCTAGATTTGTTGATTCCATAACTTTAAAGTCGTCGCCCTCTCGAGGTCAGTCTTATTGTCAAAAAACCTGTAAATATGACTACTTCAGTTCAGTGATGTAACCGTACAACTGCAAAGATGAGTTACTGGTCCATCTAAAGGTTTGTGATAGTCTCGGTGAGAAAGTATTTCAGTGAATTGTGGAGTCAAATAATCAAAAATATTTGATTTTTGTTTGGTTTGTTATTCTCATGGATGAATTAATTTTATTGTGTATCTTCTGGAGATTTGAAACAAATTTTCTTTCTGTAGACATTATTACTTTCCTAACTAATGGATAGGTGTGACACTATCAAAACTGATTTTGTTATTGCCAATCTTTCAGACTGATAATTGAGTACCAGTGAATGGAGGCCATTGTTAATTTTGGTGTAGTGGTAAATCTGCTACTGTACTGTTTGCTATCCGTCCCTGTATGCTAGCGTGTTGAAAAATATGTAACGTTCTTTTAAATGTGAGGATATGACGGGGCTTTTGTGGAACGTCAAATCTTGTCACGTATTCGAAACCCAGACACTCTTCTGATACCTTCCTGTTGTGAATAGTGTGTGTGTATTGGCATCAAGTGTGTGGAAATCAGTGTGTTGCTGAATCGGGATATTAACTTTTAATTTTCTGTCAGTTAATGAGCTGCAGGTGCCCCCTAGTGGTCAGATAATTATTAGCTGAACTAATCATTGAAAAGACCAACCTCGAATTTCACTGTTAGTTTCAAGCGTCCTGCATGCTGAGGAGGGAATCTCTGCAGCGAAATCAGAGGTCATCACATCTTCGGTTTTTACTTGATCTTTGCTGGGATATTTAAGTAGCAGTTGTTCAAATGCTGCACGACTGTTGCCAGTGGTGACCACTGCTAGCTAAAAAGTTAGCTGCACTACCCTCAAAGCGCTTGTCATAAACATTAGATTCCGCTAATGCTCAAGTGCTAGCCAGCGTTGTATTTCGTGGAAGCTAATGCTAAACTTATGTCCAAATTATATAAGCCCTCAAAAGACTACAACCCTCGAGAACAATTTATTTTGACATTATAATTTACATTGATTTTCTCAGTTTTATGCTGTTTCTGCATCTTTCTTGATTGAAATAAATTTATTCGGGGGAAAAAAGAAGAGAATGTGAGGAGAGGAAATGGAACTGCTAAGAGCAACGGTTCAACCCCTTCAAAATAAGAGCGTGAATATGAACATCTAACTATTTAAGAGTAAAAAGCCAAACTTGAACACAGATGTTAAACTGTAGGTTTACAAAACAGCCAAGTACATTAACACTAATGTAAATTGGGCTAATCTTTTTCAGTTAGCAAAAATGCTAAAGCACTAAATAACAAATTAGCTCTGCTATTAGCAGATTGAGTGTCACATGCATGCTGTAAACATGATGCATCAGAACTGCGCTGCAACGTGCAAAATGTTTGTTTTTTTTAAATATTGTTATTGCTATCGAATTTTTTCTGCTCCAGTATCAAATGTCGCTATACGATAATTTATCAGTGTATTTAGAAATAGAATTCAATTTACCAAATTTTGGTTCCTTACCTCTTAGACATTTGGAAATCGTCCCGGAATGCAAACCGAAGTTTTTGTGTTTGGAACCAGAAATTCGAACGCGAATCCTCTTGAAGTCCATTTCCAGAAACATCCCCGGACAGAATCCGTGTGATCTTTAGGCAACGCTGTTTGGACGTCAGGCGTTCCCAAACAGTTCAGACATGCAGACGGGAAGAAGGAGAAGAAGGAGGCATCAAAGAAGAGAAAAATCAATTCCGAGTCTCTGCCTTGCCTATGGCGAGGAAACATTCTCATACGCTGGCGTACCAGCAGGGGGATGGACATGTTTTACTGCGTACATCCATAAGACCCTTGTCTTCTCAACGCTCGCATCTGAAATCCTGGATCAAATCTTTGAACTACATTAAATAAATGTAGAAGATGAACTCAGCCGTTTAATCTGTATTTTAGTTTCATCTCCTTCTTGTCGGTTTTAATCGAATACAGTGGAAGGCAATCAATATTTGCTCTGAATTACTAACATTACCATATTTTTAAGCTGGCTGATTTTTGTAGATCATTTCCTGAAGTTAATTACAACTCTTCCTAACAGACACTAAGCCCAAATTAAATGAAAATCCTGCCGTATGGTATGCTTACTTTTGTTTTAAATATTTGCCGCAAATAACATCTTCTTTGAGAGCTTGAACCTCTGTCATGAATGTTTAATGATGGTGATTCATGCTGTATATATGATGTTTGCGAGCCTTCAGCATCAAACACAGGCTCTCCTTCATGAATCTCTGGATTACCACAGATTCCCCCCCCCCTCCTTTTCGTCTCCTGAACGAAGTCCGCAGAGATAAAGGTGCAGAAATTCTGCAGACTGCAGAACTAATGCACACGTTTTCTTTTCCGAGAGGCTTTGCGATGCAGCGGCTAAGATGCGGGGATTTTTAATAGTTTATGACTTTTTGGGATTGAAACCGTGAGCACGTGGTGCGGCTTTTATTGCAGAATGTGGGGGATCAATTTGAGGGAAACGTCTTGGACCAACACATCCCCCTTTTGTAGTTATAGGCTTAACGATTTGGAGCTACAGAATCTTGTAGTCACATTTCTAAATGTAAATGTTCTTCAGGTGAATGAGAGTTTTCTGGTCGGATGAGGCCAAAACTGGACTTTCTGGATTTCATGCAGAATCCTTTTCCAGGAACACATCATCCTGCGGTAAAGCATGGTGGCGGCAGCATCGTGATGTTTTCAACCATCTTAGTATTGACTTCAAATGGATCTCCTATCACTTCATAATTATTCACTACTTTGTGTTTGTCTGTAGATCTGACACAATTATACATTTTGTGGGACGATAAATTCTCCCGGAAGTTATCGCGGTAAACAATATTATCGTTGCTTTGGGACCATTTTCAAATAATGAATTGATATTGGTGTAAGCATGCAAGTGTTCCTTCTCATAAATGTAATAAATTTTAATTTTGTAGTGTGCAGTAGACAAATATCCAGGACAAACCCCAATAACCAAAAGAAATCAAAAGCATGCACAACCAAAACCGTAAATAAAAAGGATTATAATGTCTGTAAACAAAATTTCCCTTCCAAAAATATTAGTCAGAATAGAAATGGTCAAAGTCACTTCAATTTATCATGTGATTAATTGATTAATTGCATATTTGTCTCACATAAAACCCCAATAAAACACATTTGATGCTTTGGTATGGAAATCTAGTGGAAAAAGTTTCAGGAGGCATAAAACCAACTTAATCATCCTCTGACCTGAATTATTAGATAGGGAGGTTTTCCTATAGTTCTCCTGCTGGTGAGCTACAGTGTCTTAAATCATCAAATCTAGACAATAACCGTTTATTTCTTCAATCTTTTGAATAGTTGTAAAACATGCTGTAAATTTCCATGAAAACCAATGGAAATGGATTTAAAAAAAAATCTTGTTTGCTTCGTTGAAAACACATTTGGCGAAAACATGTCTAGCATGTTCGTGTTCTCAAAGAAGTGCTTGTCGATTCTCTTTGAGCCTCCTATGACCCCTCATCGAGCCTCCAAGCTACACATACACACACACACACGCACACACACAAATGATGTTTTCGCAGTTCGTTACCCAAAGCTTCCGTATAAAATATAAAAGATGTCCCCCGTGACGCCGCGACTCGGAGCCATGTCTAGAAATCAAAACACATCAAGGAGCAAAATCCCATGTTCCAACCGCTTGGTAGTTTCACAGAAATCAAGAGCGGCACGCTTCAGATATAATAAAAAAAAAGTAAAAAGAAAGGGGGGGGATATATTTCCTGTCTTTCACAGTTGCAGCGTGGTGTACATCAATTCAAAGCCAAAGAGAGGAAGAGCAGGATTTAAAGCTCCAGACCCAACATAATAAAGGATTGAAGTATGAGGAGTACAGATGCTGGAAAGAGAGAGAGAGAGAAAAATGCAAGACGGAGTAAAAAGGAGAGAAATAATACGAAAGAAGACATTTTTTACTATTCCCATTCTATCCTAATGTAAGGCTCCCGTGGCAGAGAGGAACATGGCGCGTGTGGAGAATGGCTGATGAGCCCTCAATCAGGGTTGCACAGGCAGATTTCTCGACTGAACCCAGAAATGTTGGGAAAAGCATCAGTTTGAGGGTGACAGCGGTGAACTTTTGACCCCTGCTTCCAGCAATGGGTTCTGTGAGAGATTAGAGGGACCCATAAATCCTCTTCCCACTGGGTGAAATACCCCAAGGAATCGGGGGACTCAACACGTTTTCTAAATCATTCTACATCAACATTAGTGTCTCAAAATGAAGATTTTTTTTTTTTCATTCTTAATCCCATAATATGATGTATTTTATGGTTTAAATAGACTTCTTTATGACAGTTTTCAAATTCAACTACCTGCTAATTTGAAAATCTTATGCGAAACGTATTCCATTACTTACTGTCAGATTAATTCGGCTGATGATTATCCCACCATTTGGGGCCTCTAAAAAGCAGAAAGACGGTTAGTTTATCCTTTCATGGACGGCATGTAAAGGTAACATCCCTGGTCATGACTCATCAGAACACTGGGAATTTCAGCATAGCCACATTTTTCATCTGTAACATCACATGCTTCTAAACATGGCCGTTATGGAGGTATTGTTTTTATCATTGTCTTTGTGGTTTGAATCATTAAGATATATGTTTTCCACGTAGTACTGTCTGCATAGTTACAAAATTTCAGCGGTTTTACAAAACCTGGTGAGCACAGACGTCGTGTTGTTTCTGAAATGACGACGTTTGACGGTTACGGCTTTTTTTTTTTTCCAAACTGATAGATGCCAATGAATATATTCCTCTTTTGTTCCTGTATTTCTTGACACGTGTTGCTGTGAGGTTTTGTACACTACTTCATGTTGTGGAACGGATTCTACTTAAATGACTTCTTGGTTCTAGCATGTTTAATCTGGGGCAGTGGAGAGGTAAAACCTGTATCCTCTCATAAGCACTCATAAATAAAAGCCGCCGTACTCTTTTTGTGATGTTTCAAAAGCCCAGTTTCGTCTTTATCTGCCGGTTTGAATACGACAAACACACATTTTCAGCAGATCCCCTTTCCTCTCTCGTCCTTTCCCTCGCTTCTCTGCCTCGGATGCTTTCCTCCCCAGTGGACATCCGCTACATCCGCTCATAAAAGAACAAGTGTGCTTGTCCGTATCTTTGACAGCCCCAGCCCAGACCCACAGACAGCTCTACACTTGTCACGTTCGCCTCACTTGATGCAGTCCCCCGATGCATATAGCCCTAAAAATGTTTTCCCCATCTAACCTCCCGAAACACACAAGACACATTGGCTCACTCCGCTGCAGTAAAACCAAACGTTTCACTCAAAGCCACGTGATTTGAACTGCCTAATATGTGGATAGTGGGTAAATTTTGGCGGGGGAAGTGAGTGTTTCGTGCTATAACTTCACATCTCTCGTCCAGGGAGACTGAAGCAGACGTGTGATGTGCCAGCCATGCCCGTCGCCTCTTTTTCCATCTTTTTTTCCTTCCCACTTCTTCACAGCCTTAACTGCGGAGTGATGAACACCCCCACCGCCCATCCCCCCCTCTCTAATGTCTCTCTGTCTTAGCCTTCACTGCTCCTCAGCACCATAATAATCGCCGCCTTCCCTCACTCAGCCCCTTCTCCTTTGCAAGGTCACTCCTCTCCCTTTGTGTTACCTCCAGAGTCGCACTCAGAAAGCCTCATTCCCCATCAGTTATGAGGCTTTTGTAAATATTTAGTGCAGGCATTTGCAAGCGCACCTCATCATTTTCATTCCCTATATAATTCACTGGAGGATTAACGTGCAGTTGGATCGTGTCCTTGATGCGGAGATACAGCGGGGCTGTGAATTTTTTAACACTCAAGTCACAATAAATACACCAGCAGCCCGACTGTGCTGGGTATACAGCCATTTTTAATTGGCAGAATTACAGACTTCTCCTCTATCACTAAATGCAGCTCTGTTCATTGAAGTTGAGATATGAGGTTGAGCAGTGTGTGTCTTTTTGTGATTTTGTTTTTTTTTCTTATGGGAAACTCATCTCCTGCACACATACATTTTTTTGTTTGTGTGAGTGAGTTTGGTACTATATTGCTTTAGTGTGGTTCAGAAGTTTACATCCACTCATCATGGGCATTATTATCATTAATTGTGAGCAAATGCTGCATAAAGTATTGACTCACCTCTGCTGGTTATTGGATTCGCTTGGCAATGAACTGATTGTTCTCTGGAGTTCAGTAAAACCAAAATGGAAGCAACTTGGTACCATAGCAACTTATAACCAGAGTTGGTCTGAGAGGGTATCCGGCTTTGTAGAGAGTCAACAGCTACAGACTTCCAAACTTCCTGTGACCTTCAGGTTAGGTCAAGGATCAACTGTGGCTCATCGGGTTGCAATCTTGCAATTGGAAGTTTGTAGGTTTGATTCCAGCTACCTCCTGTCACATGTTGATGTGCCTCTGGGCAATGTGCTCAACTCCAAGTTGTCTATCAATCTTCTTATCAGTGTTTGTAAGTGTGATTGGAATTCACTGGTCAGTGTGATGCTATACAAGTTCAGTCCATTTGCCAAAGAGTGGGTCAGTCATATATTGGACACTATGGACTAAGAATAGAATGTCACTGATGATCATCTGTGTCCAAGAACAATTTTTTGCTTCTCTTTAATGATTTTTGTGTTCTAGCATCTTCCAGTGCATGATATACTTGAGTCTTGATGGTTCTGGGGTCAAATAGTTGAAACTGGTGATCCAGAAGTGCCAACTTTGTATTAGTTTGTAAATAATGACACTTTAATGCAAAGTTGGCACTTTTAATGGATTTTCAATGCAACTTTTAGAACAACTTAGCATTAAAAGTGTCACTATTTACCGATTGACACTTCATGACAACAGTCACAGACATTCATAAAGACTCCTTCATGTTCATAACAGGTGTTATGTCATGTTTATGACAACATCATGTCAGTCTTATGCACACCCCGTCAAATAAAATGTTACCAAAAATGGTAGTTTTATGGCCAAAACGGGAAACTTGACAGGCGTGGTCTAGACTCCTG
The DNA here is from genome assembly GCA_903067095.1 of Girardinus metallicus. Classification (NCBI taxonomy): domain Eukaryota; kingdom Metazoa; phylum Chordata; class Actinopteri; order Cyprinodontiformes; family Poeciliidae; genus Girardinus; species Girardinus metallicus. The sequence goes on from CAEGAE010040929.1 coordinate 108,790, forward strand.
AAAAGTTTAATGTTTTGCTGGGAAATGGGAAAGTTAGCGACCTAGCAAGCAGCCCAGCATTTGGTATATGCGAACTAACTAGTTTTTAACTAGCTAGTTAGAAGCTAATACACCTTGACGGGACAGTAGCCTCGATGTCAGCTTCTCCAAAAACAATTGTACCAAAAATAAAAAAGAAATGGCAGTCAATTACTTCCCAACTAGTGGTAACTACCGGGTTTGTAATCAGCTTAAAGTTCTCTTGAGAAATTAAACGTGCTTTTTATTATTTTTGTTTCCTATTAAACAATGTTTGGGTCTTGCTGTTAAAATATCTGGTCTTATGAGCAAAGTTAGGGCTCCATAGTGAAGATCCGGGATGCTAGGTTGAAATCTTGTGAAAGCTTATGTTTTCTGTGGCAACCCTTATCACGTTTAGGTGTTAGCATGTGTGTGTTAATGCTTGTGTGCAATCTATTGTATCCATTTATTTTCACTATACACAATGTTCAGCACTATTCATCATCTGCAAACATAAAAAATAATCTTAGAAACATTTCAAACACCACTTGTTTGCCCTACATGGTGTTGCAGAATGCATCTTCTGCTTCACTGTGTGTGTTGGCGCAGCTGTTTTCATGGCTTTCTTTGCCAGTGGCCTAATGCAAGTTCACGGAGGCTCAATAAACTGCATGGCAAGCTGTGTCAAGCTAAGTGCTCTCAGCGAGTACAAGAGATTGGTTGATAGATAGATTTCACACCCTGGTGGTTTGAATTTCATGTAGGCTTCACACTAGCTTTGGCGTTTTGTAAAGGAGTGTAACAGGTGATTATTCCACTCGGGTTTGTGGGGAGAGAGAGGACGCTTTAGCTGGCGGTGAGAAGGAAAATAGAGTAAGATGTATTGTCAGTATAGATTCTCATGGAGACGGCAAACTAATCCATCAATAAAATCTTGTGTAAAAGCATCATAGTGGTATTTTTGAGCACTACTAGGGTTCTCATTTCTGCTATATCGTCTTCGTCAGCAGCACTGTCCGTCTGCGCCTGCCGTTAACCTCAAAGCAATTAGCTCCAGAGCTGAGACCAACCCATTATAAAAACTCCTCGGCCCGGTTGAGTTTGATGGATCATGTGGAGTGGGTGACCAGCGGTCCGAGTGTAGCGGTTTGCGTTGATTGACAGGTGACACGGGCGCTGGGGACTCAACATCCAGACTCACTGGCTTCATCCGTCCAACTTTCCCCAGGATGGAGGCCTGATAGAAGAAGTCAGAGTGGTGGAGACACCTTCTAATTGGCAGCGGGTGATAGGTGGATGACTGCCGTCCCTCATACCTTAAAGTGTATTTAAACACGTTTCCAGACTGGAAAGGTCAGCCACACATGGACGAAAAGGCGAAGGTAGACGCACACACATGCACTGTGATATTTCAGCAGACATCTGACGCTCTGATTTCGGCTGGGGACACACACACTCAGAAGATGAATGACAGGGTTGGGCAGCTTTGGGCACAGTTGATGTGTTAAAGTTGTTTCTTGGAGTTTGAAATCCCCCCATATACAACTGGAACAGACAAGCGGCAAAGAGCTGTTACTCCCGCTGCTCCCTCTGGACTCTCTGCCTCTCTTTCTATTGCTTTCTAACTTTCCTTAGCAGAGTCTCATTCTTCTTCGTGTTCTCATTGAAAATCCATCATAAATGCCTTCAAACTCATTCGTTCAATCCCCAAAGCGAGCTGGATGTGGCGATTTCTGCGCTGAGGCCGAGTCAGTCCAGCTCATGTTTCCCAGCCCAGCGTTTTACAGAAAAGCCGCATTTCAGCGAACAACGTATGTAAAACGCTTTCCCCTGATGTGATTTTGTCAAAATACATGTTACAAATTACTAATCAAAGGTTATTTTCTAGTAACGATGCCAGGAAAAAGAAGGAAGGCATCTTACCCCAAAAAGAACATAAACATTTTTTGAACCGTTGTGTTGCTCTAAAGCAATGTTTCTCAAACCTTTTCAAACCGAGGGCCACTTAGTCCATTTAACAAACACTAACGGACGACCCAAATTAGAATTGACTTTGGGCTTTGAGTTATTTACAGATTCTGAAAGTGTGGATTCTCCAAAAATACATGGAAGTCAAAGAAGTTCTTTAATACAAGTAGCACTAATAAAGTTTTAGGGCTGTGGGTTATTTAGATGCATAATTAAAGAAAAATACACTTGAGTCGCACTGGCAAAAACAAACTTTTTTTTCAGGCAGCAGACAGCCACCATAAGTAATTTTATTTTACGTGTTAAGATGCAGTTAGTCAGCATGGGGCGCAGCTCTGTTTACCTCCTAGTCACCATCGTATTGCGTTCATCACAGCCGCAAGACAAGATCTGCCTGTCTGCAGCGGTGCTATGTTTCATAAAAATGTTCAAAAACAAAAGCTCTGCATCTCACCCCGAGAAACCTTCCAGTGGTACCTCCAGGTTTTTGTTTTAGTCGTTTCGTTTTCGCTTTGGTAAGCTGCCTGTAGCGTCGCATTTGGAGCAAATAAACCGTTATTTACGAGCAAAAGCTCACAGACCACTAGGGGGTGCCGGTGGACCACAGTTTGAGAATGACAGCTCTAAAGGCAGCTCGCCATAGGAAAGAAAAAGTCAAATATTATGTTTTTGCTTTATTATGAGCATTGAAACATATTTAACTTTACAATATCACAAGTTGGGTTTGACATTTACTTTGACGTCATCATTTTTTCATTCATTTCACAAGAGTTGTAAATAAAAACGACCATCTGCCTGGATCAGAATTAGTGGACCAAGAGGATGTCCCATTTTTATTTTAGATTTTTACCATGAAATGTTTGGCACAGAATTCACTTTTTCCCCACGTGAAATATTCAGACACAAATTCATTTCATTTCAAACCCCATTTCATTCATTGTGTTTTAGCTTCCTGTTACAATCAGCGTGTCATATTTCCTACATAGAACACTATCAGACGTTACTTCTGTACCCACTAGAACACTTTGACTTACAGTTTTTTTTCACTTCCCTTCCTTTCTCCTCTGCAGACAAGGCTGGGAATCACCCTAGCAACCAGCAAAATCTTCATTTTCTTACATTTACTCACTGGCTGCTATTTTTTTCATCATCGTCAAGTAGGTTCCAACTCGTTAATATGATGATTAGAAGGAAGTGGATGTTGGTCAAATGTTTCCGGCACGCTTTAAAATGTCCGATGGCATTGTTTTGTTCTTCATTACCTTAGTAAATTTTGGATTTTGGAAAGTGACGCTGCACAAAGGGATTATAGCAACCGTCCATCGTGATTATCACCTATAAAACGTGTTACTGTCATAAAACGGCCAGTAAACATTATCCAACATTAAGGATGCACCTGCTAGGGGGAAAAACTCTCGGCATCACAACTTTTCGGTAATGATGCATAAAAGGCCTTCTCGCTAGAGACAAATAAACACTATCATAAGCATAGTTGTTAAATAAAATTATAATCTCTCACAGTTTTCTATTTCCTGCTACTCTTTCCATATTTACTGTACCCCCCCCCCTTGTGTGTTCAGACCTTGTCCCTGTGCCTGTTTGAGCAACAACTGCACCTTGGAGCCCCGATTCATTCCTGCTGACGCCACGCATGTGCTCTGTGCTGCACAGCCGCACATACACACATCCATGCAAACACACTCCAGTCAGCCTCTGCTGGGGAAACCCGTGTTGTCTTCTGTTTCTTCCGTCTTCACTTGCGCTGCAATTCGGTTTGGTCCCGACTTCAAACAGGCCTGCCTGCACAGCCACAAAGACGCAAAGTGTCACTGCATGAAACGGCAGAAGACTCACTTAATGTCTGCGGCGGAGTGACACGTTCTCTGCGCCGTGTTTAATTTGTGTGCGTTTGTACGGATTGTATTCGCTTACAGCAATTCCAAAATGGGACAAACATGAAAATTCTGAATCTATATTAGATGTTTGGCGCCGGAGTGTGGATTTCCGTGCGTGCGCGCCTCGTCTTTCCCCCGGCCCTGGGAGCGTCTGGGCCCCACGTGCCGCTGCGTTGGGGGCCCCCGCCGGCCCCCGTCGTCGTCGCTGCTGCTGCCGCCGCACGGCGTCACCTCGGGGACGCTCTCACAAAGAGGGGCGCCTAATGAATGTGGAAAATGAGAATACCAGTTTGATGAACTCTGTTACTCAATTAGCGCAATTAATTTTCCTGTGGCGCCGCTGAGCAAAATGGAGTCACGGATGATTGAGTCACCGTTTCACTATCTTATTTTAGTTTCAGGCGGCTCTGCTTGTGAGAGCGAATGTGCTGAGGGGGAGAGGCAGTGAGGAAAAGAGAATTTTATAGAGAACCTTATTTTGTTTGTGAGGGTGGGGGGGAAAAAAAAAAAATAGATATTGTATTCTTGCCTGTTCGCTGCACAAGACTAGCTTTAGCCTTATCTCCTCTAAGCTAATACTTTTTTACGTCTGATTTAGCCTGGACTGAATTACAAATCGAAAAAGATCATCTGAAATAGAAAAGGAAACAAATCACTGATTTACTCCGATGTGTTTAAAAAAAAAAGGGGGGGGGGGGGAATGTAAAAACATATTTAATATGATCAAAACATGACAAATGAATAGAGACTGTGTCTTCAAAGATAGACATAGGAAATGAATCTGTTTACTTTCGTAAAAGTGTAGCCTAAAGTCTAAAAACATTCTACACTAAAGAGAAGAAACGCACTGTTTTCCTATCATTTGATATGCAATTTTTTTTTTTTTTTACATATTAATAGTTTGAACAAATATGGTTTCAAGATATTCTTGTAAAATGCTTTAAATCCTGCAGCTTGGAGAAAATAAGCATACTAAAGTTATCATAATAATGAGTTTCAAACAAAGCTTGTGAAAACTTTGAGAAAACATTTTGTAAGTATAGTACTTTAATATGTTCAATTAAAACTGCTAAGCAGTTTTAATTGAAGTGGATAATTGCTGTGCTTGGGCGATTTTAATGATTCTCAAAACTGCATCAATTACATGTGGATTTGTAGTATGCTAACAACAGTGTTAAATTCCTGAAATAGGACACTTTTTAAAGCAATTTAATTAATGAACTGAACTCGACTGCATTGTTAGATAACAAAAATCGACTGGCTGATATGATTAGACTGAGCTGATAATTTGTGTTTTGGGGTTTTGTTTGTAAATGCCTTTACACAAGTAAACAGAATTGCATTGAATTAAGTTGAATGTTATCACGGTTGTGCTGGTTGGTTGCACATACTTCGGCGTATGTTTGTTGGGAATATTTTCAATCTTATATATTATTATTCTGAGTTTGTTTTGAGGCCGTTTGCTGCTATAAAACACATTTTGCTCTTGATGTTTAAAACTGCCGGGGTGATAACGAGAGAAATTATTGGGTCAACTTTGCACTCACTTGGACTTTTTTTTTTTTTTATTTAAAGAAAATCCTAACAACATAAGTTAGCTGTCAATGGTAGCATTTCCAGTAGAATCTTAACAAAGTCCAGCTAACATTAGCATGATATTTAGTTCATTTTCTGACTGGTAAATGAACTAAATAGTTAGCCCCCCCCCTGCATGTTAGAGCTAGCATAAACAGGGGCACTACTGTTTAGGCATTTTTTTTTACAAGTTTTACAATCACAACCAGCTACATATTTTATCATTAGCGAGGACATTTTGACATTAACCTTAGCATTAAAGCAGTTTTGTTAGTGCACTTGTGATTGTACAGCAACATTTCTGAAATGCTGGATCATTTTTCAAGTAAGTTTTCAAATCTTCAGGTTGGTGACAAGCTGCCTAACGGAACAGTCAGATGGAGAATATCTGTCTGGTCACTTTCAATGCACTTGCTGTGGACGTTAGCATCATTAGCATTAGGATGCTCAGTCAGCTCAAGACATTGAACATTATTTTTTGAGCAACGTTGTACAACATGTTCACTTCATTTTATGAAATATACCTTGTTGCTTAAAAGCCATTTTTTCAATATAAAAACTATCAAAAAAAAGCCTAAATAAATATATTTTTAAGTGATAAATTGTAAGTAGACAACATAAATGACTAACTCTTTAAACTGCATACCTGCTGCTACTTGGATAAAACGTTAATAATCTTTACCTAATGTTTAACTAATGTATAATTGGCTGTATGTTTTGTGCAAAAGTTACTGCGGTTATAAATTTTAATTCATAAAATCCCTAAAAATGTTCAACCCCCTCTGTTTGGAAGGCCCAATCAGTGTTGAAGTCAGTGTTTTTGCTGGAGCCATTTGGCCTGAGCAGCTTCGAGTCACCCTCAGACCTGTTACCATGCAACCACGTCAAAGTGCTTGGCATCGCGGGGCCGTCATGCGGGCACCCGGCACGCCTGCAGATGGTGGGGCGGTCAGAACAGGCTGCAAGAGTGCTCCCCTTCAGCGTTTCCCGCGCACACTCGTCGACGCGCGCGCAGCGCCGCCGGCCGTTGTTCCGCGCGCTAGCAGCCAAGCCGGCTCAACTCCCACTCCGCTCTTTCGACGGTCTAATTATTGCGACTCGTGCTGGAAGCTGTTAGTCAACCCTGTTTACTGGCAACTTCGTCGTGTTTTTGCAGGTAGACACCGAGTCAACACGGTTTAAATCCTGACCGCTCGCCATGATGGCGATTACTGTGATACTAACTGATTGAAAACGCATCTATACCTCGCCGCATATCAGGCTGGAAGCAACTTAAACAAACATGGCTTTGAGTGACAGGTGGATGCTTCTAGGAGCCAGCATGGCGGCAGTTGGCAGGCAGCGGTGACAGTCGTCCTGCTGCCACACAAGCTGCTCATGCTGCTGAAACTGCTGCCTGGTCCAGGCTGGTCAGTCCTCCCTGCTCCTTAACATGCTCCTCTACCCATTGATCAATCCATGCGTCGTCTTCCTTCTCCCACTGACCTTCGTTTATGCCGTCCTTCTTTTAGTTTATTCATCTCTGGTTCGTTTTTAGAAAAACTCTAAAAGGAACGTCTAAATAAATAAACCTTCTGGGCGAGAATACGATATTTCGTTGTGAAGCAGCATACTACCTTTAATGTTACTGAGAACAAATGAAAAGAAGGCGTGATGAGAAACAGATGGGGATCTTTTAATGAGGTGGATAACCTGTGTTTCAAGAGTCTAGCTGCAGCTTTTCCACAACTATTTGTCTCATTTTTTTCTTTCATAAATAACTTACAGCCACCCTGGGCCAGCACACTCCTGGCCAAGGATAAAATGTCAGCTATAATGTTTGTGTGAGTCTGTTATTGGATATTGTTTTTATTGTTACAAGGTTGCTGATGGCTTGTCTCTGGCAGCTCTGTATTGCTGAATGGGGCATAAACTAAAATTGCATGTTTTTTCCGGACCAGTGGCGTGTCCCTCGACGGTACAAAACGTGTGATGCACCTTTGTCTGGTAAAACTATGGTAAAGAAAAGCTTTTTATCAATAAAATTAAAATCAAATCGTAATTCTTGCATACCTTCGCTTCCTGATATTGCAGATATTTTGGGTTAATAAAGTTTACCTAGTGTACATTATTTAAAATGTACTCAAAAGTCTAACCACATCTGTATTAAAGTATTCACAATACTTCTATGGCAAGTAGGTATAGACATTAACATTTTCTGGTGTAATGATACAATGATTATCCTGCTGATTGGTCCATTTGTTGATCTGTTGATTGGTTGGAATGTAGATAAATTAGCTGTCTTGTTGATTTCTAGGCATTTTTGCTGATTTGATTGGTTTGTGTCTTAGTCAGCACAAAAAGACATTGGTTGGCTTGTTGATTGGTTGGTATGTTGGCTTATTTTTTATTGGTGGGCTTATTGGTTGGATTTTCAATGGATGGTATATTATGTAGCACATAGTTTCATTGACTTGTTTGCTCTGTATGTTGGTTGGTACGTAGTTACATTGACTGATTGTAGCGTGGTTGGGATATTGTTTACTACGCAGCTCACGATTCAGTTTGTTGTTTAGATTGTTGACACTGGTTTCTAGTTTTTTTCTAATTACTTCTTTCATTTTTCTTATATTTTGTTCTTCAGGGATTGAGAGAACAGTAAAATAAAGCAAACTTAATTCTTAAGAGTCCACTGACACTTACAAATGGAAATGAAGAGAATTAAAAACAGTCATTTTTGCAGTGTGATATATGAAATATTTGAAGGTAATGGGGTAATTTCCTCAATATGACTTTCAAATAAAAAAAAAAACTAAACTAAACTAAAAACAAACGTTAAAATTGAAAAAGACTGCAAATTGTCTTGACTGAAAAATGGTAAGTTGTTGTTTGTGCAACTTAAGGAAAGGCAACGTCTTTGTTTTTTAACCCTATAAATGGTCAAAGTGTACAGGAGAAATTGTGTCATACCACTAAACCCCTCTAGGGGGACGTGGCTCAAACTAGAACCTCCAGATTTCTACAACAGCACTACAGAATCCATACTGAATCATAAAGCCATGCATAAACTCTGTTTATGTTTATCATATTCTTTGCCACAGTTATATGAAGACTTAAAATATGGTAATATCCTGCCATACCTATTATCTGTGAATGCCATAGGTATTTTTTTTTGTTGCAAGGAGATCAGTGCTCCCGGTGTCATTGTCTTCTATTGCTTTTTATCACTTGAAGTCCTTGTGCCAATCCACCTGTCCTTTATGTGTGTAGCCGAGTGTGTGAGAGTGCTCAAAAAGCCTTCAGGTCCAATACTTTATAGGTCCCGGCTTATCTGTGTGATTTACAGTCTGATGCTTGTGTGAAAGAGAGTGGCAGACAAGGTACACCATCGATCCACAGCCACCACAAGAGGAATGCTCGTGTGTGCGTGCGCATGTGTGTGTTGGCTGACTATTGCATTAGGACAAACTTGGCTTCTGCTGCTCAGACTGTGTCCTAATTGTCGGGCTGGAAAACCAGATGGCGACGAATTTTATGTCACCCCAGTGTCTCAGACCCGCTCACAAACACGGAGACAAACTTACGTACTTATATTGCAGTTCCACTTCTTCCCCCAGAAGAAATGATTTGTGTTATGCAAAGTTATTGCACTGGACCTTTGTTTTCTGGGCACAGGCGGGTTTCATTTACCGCGGCATCCTGATTTCCGTTGTGTGTTGGTGCGTGAGCATGTGTGTAAGACTGAAGGTCTGTTGAGGGACGTGGTACCCGCAGGTGGTGCTTTAGCACGGTGTGAGTGGTGCATCACACACCTCGGCTTTCCTGCAACACAACAGGGTTGCGGCTTAACGCATTTACCACCACATGCAACATTGCTCTGAGATATCCACACAAAGGCAAATTAGCACGTGTAGCCCTGAACCCTGCCGATATTATACAAGTGTCCCTCTTAGAGCGTTATTTGATAGAAGCAGGTCTTTTGTCCTCTCATAGAGGACGTCTGCCTCCAATGCACATGTTGACACTTTGATGGAGTCTTACCATCGCCTTCAGTCAGGTAGTTTTGGTAAATACAACTTTCAATTTGTTGAACTTCGAGCAGTTTGTCAAAATGTAAAAGACTGAAACTCTTTTTATGCATCCGTTGATATCGGAGATCGAGCTGCAAAAGGTTCAGAGGTGAAAACCAGACAACCCTCTTGACCAGTGACGCTCTCCAACTCTTCCTAGAGTTCCTTATAAGGGATGTTCCTCTGAGTGTGTGGTGTCGTTCTGCCCTCTGGTCTCCTCACAGCAGCCTGTGCTCTGAAAACCTCCAAAGGGAGCCCCCTAGGGGTCATTTAAAAACTCCTAGTGGCAGATGAAGACCAGATTTGTCCTTAATCTGACCCGATGTTGAGGAGCTCTTCAGTGTCACTGGGACACTACCTGTGGAGTGGCAGGCCGAGGTGATGGTACAGTTTTGTTGAAAAGGGACCCGAGTTATGACAGTTTGAAAATGCCCCACTATCATGTAACAAAACAAAACAAAAAAAAAAACTGGTGAGCATCTAGACTCTTGTGAGTTTCATCCTTCGTAAGGGGAAACGCCGGTTATGACATACTGGTATAAATGATGTGGCATGAATTCAGGCAAAGTCTGCGATTTGATCAAATCAACAAGTGAGGAAGGAGAAGGTTTTGGATCTGTTTCTACTTCCACAGATGAATTAGCTTAACTTAAACAAGTAGAAGTCACGGTTACACCGGCAAAACCAACTTGGGAAAACAATCGCAGTCACTACTCCCATTCCTCACTTCAGGTTTCCGTCATGGCTCTTGCTGTGTTTAGGTGATGAGTTGCAAAGGGTTAACATTGTTTGGTTGATCAGTTGATTGGCTGGTTGACACACTGGTTGCTTGAATGATGCATTTAGCGCTGTTGCCGCTAAATACTAAAATAAACGCTGACTAATCAACAAGCTCTTCTAATTTTGGCTCCTAAGATCATTAGCAGTGTTGAAATTGTTCTGCTTTCCTCTTCTCACCCAAATGCTTCCTTGACAATTACAGTCATGACTCAGCACATGAACGCACCAATACTGGCTCGCAATATGTTTGCAAATTTGGTTGTAATAGTCAGCAATTAGTGGCAAATGACTCAGGTTTTTGTGTGTGTGTGTGTGGGCGTGTGTGTGTGCTCTACATTCAACATCTTGCGAGGTTTGAGCGAGTCACTTCAGCGATATTAGTCAGCGTGTGTGTGTGTCTACAGATGTGGGCGCGCGTGTGTGTGTTTTGGCAGCCAGCGACTGCCTTTAGTGTCAAAAGTGTTTTCATTCAGAGGCAGATGAAATCCCTCCTGCTTCTGCAGCAGCGATCAGACGACGCATCATGCAGTCGTCGCCGTGGGCTAACGCACAAACGCTCCCTCAGACGCAGGTGGATCTTTGCTGTTTTTATGTTTGCGTGCGTGGCTGCGTGTGTGTGTGTGTATAGAGTCTGAAATACTGCAGAGGAGCTTATTACATGTCCCCAATTCTTTCTGTTTTCAATCCCCTCTCGGGAAAAATAAATAGAATGAGCATACCTTAAAACACACTTTAGAAACTTTACAAATACACGAGGGAAAGAAAACCAAAAAGAAGCAAGAGGAGCCATTAGCTGCTTTTACAAAAACAATAAAGGTATGGCTCTGATTGATCTGTTTGCCCTTGGAAATATCAGTAAATATTTACATCTGTGCAGAGCGTTTCAACAGAAAGTAGATGAAAACAGAACTTCTGATGCATTGATTAGCTAATATTAAATTCTGACTCGGTAAAAATTGTAAAAAAGGAAGCAAGACAAAGTTTGTTTTTTTTTTTTCTTCACCGAATTTTAGAGGTCATTGTTTGGAAATGTTTCTGTGTATTAATGTCAGATATGGTTCGTGTGAATTTGCTTGAGGTTGAGCTCATGTGTAGATGAATGTTTGAACTCAACACGCAAACGGTGAAGTGGCCATTTTTGTTATTCCTAATTAGGTTTTTGTCCGTCAGCGGCTTTCCGGGCACCTCCCTCGCGCTAGCGGAGTGTGTTTCCCCCCGGAGTGTGTGAGTGTGGGTAAACCTCTCCACTGGCAGATGTGTGAGCGCGCGTTTGTATGTGTGAGTGGCTGGCGCGTAATGGCCAGTGGCAGGTAGAAAGGTGATGGATTGCCTGATTAGTGGTCTGGCTGGGCTCTCCTTACAGATGGGCTGCTGGATGTGGGCATCTGGCCTTGACATGCGCACAACCACGCAAACACACGCACGCCTACATGCACGCCGCTCGCTCTTTCTACACTTATGAGACATGCATGCACAAATCCTAACTTTTCTGTCTTGGTGCACCATCTGCCTGGTGTCTTCCCTTCATCTCCTCCTCGTCCTCCCTTTGCCCTTCTCTTTTAGGGTGTGTGTGTGTGTGTGGGCGTGTGCATGGGGGTGTGTGTGCGAGCTCATGCTTTGCTCGTTAGTCAGTGTAATTACCAGGGAAAGGGAGCAGATTAGGGTGTTTACGCGCCAAGATGTTTACACGGACACACACACATACTGCCCGGATCACCAATACAACGGATTATAGACACACACACACACACACGCATACAGGCAGTGATAACAGTTGAACGTGCCGTGTGCGTGTATATCCATGACTCATGCACACTGGCATTAATGAATGTGCTCTCTGATTAATGAGAATTGGATTATGTTTAAAAGTTGCATAAATTAACTTGGAATTGATTACGAGGCCCACAGACAGAGCTGTGCAAAAGTTTTCAACCGCTGTTACTTCCTCCTTTGCTTTCAAGTCTTGAACCTTTTAGAAGAATAGAAATATCCTTTATTGTCCCACATTTGGGTACATTTCTGCGCAACAAGATCAAAGTGACAGCAAATGAAACATATATGTATAAAACTGAACAGAATAAAAATAAAATGCTGTACAGTAAGGGCTGCATACGTATTTATGTTGCTTGTAATGCTAATAGCAGCTAGCCACGGCAACAGTTGGCAAATCCTGCTGGGTTTTGAGTTGAAATTAGAAAACTCCCGACTCCACTGTGACCGTCTGATATGATAAGCTTAAATGAAACATCACATTTTAGCTTTTCAGCAACGACACTCGAATGGGTTTGATATGAAACATGTGAAAATTAAGGGAGCACCGACTGCAGCTTCCTGGCCGATTATAGATGTTTAGAAAGCCTGACCTGGCAATTCCGATTTTTGTCGATACCAGTTTTGATTTATTTATTTTTTCTGAAATGTCGTTAAATATAGCAAGAAAGCTGCCGAGTTAACAACAGCGGTGCGGCTATTGTTGTCTGCAAACGTGCAGACATGACCTGGTGGGCCAGCTTAGCAGTCAAACCTCTCTAAAAGCAGAGCAGAAGAGGACAGTAGTGGATTTTCAGACCAGTGCTGAGATAGATGAGATCAGGAGAAAAGATCAGCTTCACATGTGTCGGCCAGTCAAAAATGAAGAAAATCAGTTCAGCCCTAGTGATAATGCACCTAAGCCCTACTGTTAAGCACAACAGAGGCTCTGTCATGCTGTGGGCCCATGCCCAGTTGGGTTAATTACCTTAACTAGTGTACTTAGAACTCCAGCAGCTTCGCTAGATGTTTTCCTCTTCACCGGCAATCCCGGAGCATCCTGCACTCATCAGTAGGTCAGCACTCCATCCGTGTTTTCCTGCAGGTAAACCAACTTTGGGATCCTCTTTCATTGTCAACGCAGCCTGCTGTTGTACATCTCCCGTCAGGGTGAAAGACAGTCAAAGCCCACAACCCCCCCCGCCCCCCCCTCCACTCCACCGAGTCGGTTACGGCGCTCAGCAATGCAGATCCCCACGTTTCATGGGCTCCCTCTCATCCCCTTGCAGGAAGACGATAATGTGATGCGTCGTACGCCTATTCAGGCTCACAGTAATATCATTTGCAGTGTTTTCGTCTCTGCCTTTCGGTCCAAGCTCCATAAAGCTAATCACAGCACTTGGCTCTTGGTTCAGGAAGGGCAAAGGGGGGGGGGATGCGAGAGGGCTAAGCAGGGGCTAATGGCATTTTAAGGATGGGGGACCACTCCCATTACTTATTATAATGAAAAACCAACGCGTACAACTTGTGCGAGCCTCAGACTTGTGTATAGAGATAGACGGATGAAGAGATGGATGATGGATGGAGTATTTCGCGATTTTATGCAGTTAAAGAACCATCCAGCGCCTTTGACTGTGAAATCTTTCCTCTGGGTGATATCATGCAGAGGACACAGAGCCCTCATTGAGTTAATTAAACCTTGGCGAAATGATATAAAAGAATAAAAGTCTAGGACCGGTCGAGTGATGCTGCTGTAAAAATGCAATTTTCAAGTTATGAAGTTGTTTCATGCACCGAAAAGAGGTTTCATAGGAATTCAAATAAAAATGGTAACAGGCCAGACATCTCATAAACCGAATGGCTTTTTGAAATCCTGAGCTGGAGAGTCGTTTTCACTATGCTTGAGACACCAACTCCTGAAATAAAACCGTGTTTTTCAAGCCACTTGGCCTTGCTACTACCTAGCTGACATTTAAATTTGAAGGGGAAAAAACGCTTCAGCTTCCACGAAATTGTATATCTAAAGCTAAAAGATGAAATATAACAATCCCCTTTAGGACTGATAAAGTCACCATTTTGAGTCAAAGAATTACACCAATTACAATCTAATAAAGACCAGAAGAGTGTGAGTGATGTCTCTGTGTTCCAGCTGCAGGGATAGCTTCCTGGTTTATGGGATATCTGAGTGCATACTTGAGGTCAGACACTGTTGTTGGATGAGGAGGCCTCTGACAGTGATACACTCTTTCATATATGTCAGTTAATATTGTGGTTTTTATGCGTTTTTATTATTTGACCAAAACTAATTGGTACATATTTTTGCAGTAGAAGTCATAGAAGTGTAAAAGGCACCAAAAATATTAAAATTAAGGCAAAATTAAACTTTTGGTAAGCCTTGTGGTTTTTGGCTTTCTTTCTGCACCACTTTGTTTTGTTTTGAGCATGAAAAATGAGGAAGAAAGTTCAATCAGTATAAATAGATTTTCAAGCTCATAAATGCTCTTCTAACTGACTAAAACACTCCCTCACATGCTTATATTTCTTTCCACAAACTCCGTCTTTTCCACTTAAGAAGCGGAGTTGTGTAAACAATACGTCAAAAACTGGGTGAAGTGTCCAGAGAGATGAGGGAGCGCAGTGACTCTTCATCTGGCTGTCAGCATCCTCCTCTTTGCCAAATAATACATCTGTGTCCCTCAGTTTTTATCTTTCCACTCTCCAACTGCAGTGCATCTCCGCTGAGCTTTCTGACTGGTTCTTTTTTTATTTTTATTTTTTTTTCCAAGTGACCTCGCTGTAGTTGCTTGTACTTTGGAGGTTGTTTGCTGTCGCCAGCTTTGTGCACAGAAAGTCCGATAAGTTTCAACAACTTGAAATAAGTGAGGATGACTGGAAAAGATGCTCATCGCTGAGGCTTGGTCAGACATTTCAGCCCAATTACTGCGATCCTTGTCATCTGGGATAAGAAAATGGGGGAGCAGTGAAGTGATGAGTGTTTGACATGTCTGACGTTAAATGACATACAGCTGAGGTTTACTGTGCATCTCAAACTAATCACTGAAATTTAGCCACTCGATACGAGAAATTATTTTGAAATGTAGACTAAAGTTCATTAGATTTTAATCAGTTGGATTTGATTGCAGATCAAATACGACTTAATCTGCAATCAACTTCGGACAGTACGGCTACTCTGAGCCCAATTTTTGCTTTTAAATAAGATATGGAGAATTCGTACATTTGAAACAAAAACAACGATGGACCCAGAACCAATTGATAATTTGACATCTTTCTATTGTTTTCTTTCCCACACCTTCCTTCCATTCCACAAGCTATTATTTTTTTTATTAATTGAGTGAAATGTCTTGCATGTCAAACATATCAAACATGACGGTTTCATTAAATCCAGCCTGAGAATTACCATCATCCCAGAAACCTACTTCTGTCATGAGATCATTCAGCTTTTAATACTGAAGCTAGCACCAGTTAGCTTTCTTTTCTGAGTGTTAAACTTTCTTGACATGTTGCTGTGCTTTTGGCTACAGCCCAACTACACTTGGCTAAAATGAATTTACAGCTGGTCACAGTTAGCTTGTAGCTGTACTTATTGGTTGAACAGTTTAAATATTATAGTTTTGGCTACACTTAGCTATGGTGTTTATACAATTAACAACAGTTACCTACTCTTTTAGTTAGCGATGCTTCATAACTAGGTGTAGCTAACTACATTCTTTCATTAAAGGATACAATTACTGAGAGAAAGATACAATGAACTATAACTAGATTCACTTTTAGCCCCTATTAGCTCCAGTTTACAACACTTTGAGCTGAAGGTTAGCACAGTTAAACAATTAACTTAGTTTACAGTTAGCTACACTTTTAGCTCCATTTATTTGACTCTTTAGCTAGTTCGCTAAAGTTTATTTTTAGCATTCAGGCACATTTTTTTTCTCAGAGGCCTCTGTGAATAATTTCATGTTTAGGTACAGACAATTATAATTAACTACATTTAGCTGTAGTTCAAAACCGTAAACTACAATTTGCTACACTGTTAGCGGGAGACGGCCAAAGTTGGCTTTATTTTTGCCGTTGGCAACGGCAAGTCAGAATGGCTGGACACCAAAAAAGATTGTAAGTTTAAAATGCATATTTTTCTGAACCTCAAAAAGCACGGCTGCTCTTCTCCCAATTTTTGCTTTTAAATATTCTAGAAACATACTTGTGAACTCTTCTGAATCTCATACTTTTCCTTTTTTTCTTTTCTCACGCAGACCGGCTAAAGAAAGTTGCTATAACAACTAGTTTCTGAGGAACTGCCTGTAATTACTAATTCTAGGCACATTGTCAACTTTGACTGTCTTCCTCGTTCGATGTGCTTGTCTTCTCACCACAAACATCTTTTCATGTGTTGGTGGCTGCAGATAAAAACACATTCACCTGGCACTATCTGCTGTCTGTGGCAGAAGACCGACGGATTTTGCCCAAACACAGCTGGAGATTTTTTGTTGCACGGTCTCAGCTCAACAGTTCAGTGAAGGCTGCTCACACTAGCGTACTATTTCCCCAAGCACATTTACCCTTTACTTCGCTGGTATTGCTTCCACGAATCTGGTTACTATGCAAAAGGGATAAAAATAATGAAAACGCCACTGTTTTTTATGACAAATGTTTGTTCCATCCTCAGTGAGAAACTGTTGCTATGAACCGTGCTAAATGTTATTGATTCTCCGTGTTCTGTATTTAGACTTCTCTCATCTGTTTGCTAAATCTACGCTGTCTGTAATGGAGATTATGGAATATTTCGAGGACATAACACTTCCATCTACCCAGCCACTTTGTTTGTGCTTTCAAGGTTGCTTTAGTAAAAGGAAAAGTGGATTTATACACTTATCAGAACAACCCTCGTCGCCCATTCCTCCTTTAGGAAAATCCGTCTCTGTAATTTGTATCCTGGTTCTTCTCCGCTCCGTTCTCCCATTGTTTTTGCACAGTGTTCGACCTCCGTTGATTGTAAAAGTACATGCATATACCTTGATTTCAAGCTGATCGTTAAAGCTTCAAGCAGATTGTACAGTCAAATTATCCCGAAGGCCAAGGACGTGAATCAAGGGCCTCTTTCAACAATCAAATCTTGTCAAGCTCTTTTTGGAGAACATGTATGTGCAAATACGACAGCGCTGCAAAAGTTTTGTGAATAAAACCCATCTTAAATTCACCAGATGGGTAGAGCACAGGACCCGCAAATGAAACGCACGCCAATCTCTGCTGGGTATTTCTCATCCTGAAAACACATTTGGCAAGTGGCGCCGGCGTGATCAGAGACAGAGAAAACTGGCAGGTCGGAAGGCAAGGATGGCACGGGAGATAACAGGCAGTTGGAAGGGAAAGGTAGAAAAATGAAACATCCGCGGAGCTAGCAGGACGGGCTCTGTGCAGTCATGGATTGATACGTTCACTAGTCCCCGGCTGCGTTGACAGGTGGGTCCAGTGAACCCTTACGGTGTGGTTTTGCCAAGTGAAGCTTTCAATCCACTGCAGAGCCGCCACGCCAGGCTTCAGCTGTGGAGATGAAGACGAGGGCCAGTGAGTTTGCCCAGTTAAACCTTTTTTACAGATAGAGAATACAGACTTTGGACATGATTCAAAGAGCTTAAGGAGTTTCAAAATCTGCCAGGGAGCAGCCGGTAAAATTACTCGCACACATTTGCAAGGACTTCTCTTAAACTTCCGTGAACCCCGGTCCAGTTAAAGCAGGAAAATGATCTGATCTCGGTGTAGAGAACAGACTCGATAATTAGCCAGGTTTATGATGGAGGTGAGAGACGTACCACGGGAAACGAAAGAGTTGAAGGTGGCATGTTTGTCTTGCGTAAAGGGAAGTGACCTCCCAAAGCTCTTTACACTGCACAACCAGTCGCCCTCACAAAGACACATTCATACACCGACACATCAGTAGGCAGGCCGGGGTCAGGTGCTTTGCCGAAGGGCACATCCAAACGTGGCAGAGGAGGAAGTTTCTTAGAACTCTCCCTGTTTTTAGAAAAAGTCTGCACTCTTTTCACCTACTGTGCCTTATTCTTTAGTTGTCTTGATGGCCTCTGTTGATCTAAGTACTACAAGCGGGAAGGGTCAGTTTTATTCAAAAGTCTAAGATGGCTGTGAGCGCCTACAAAGCTTTCATGCTGTAAAAAGTTCTTTATTTTTGCATGGTTGCAGAAACTAAAATGTTTTAAGCTGCTAATGAACAATGGAGCAAGAGGGCCACATTTTTGGACTGAAAGAAGTGTTATCACTCCCTGCAGCCAATCAAATTCCTTGATCATTATCCTTTCTTACAGTGACCAGTCAGACAAAAGGCAGAAACTAAAGGTGACACAGGCGTGTGCTGGCCTGACAGGTTTATGTCTAGTTTTTTTTTTTTTTCTTTTTTTTTTTTCAATTATTACTGTGAATTTATGCTACTGGAAGACGTTGTGGACAATACTTAAACCCAAAACAAATTCCGTAAAAGAAATACCCAAATCCCAATTAGGTAATTAGCCAGTGGATCTAAAAATGCTATGCAATGCGTTAGAGCCAGCCCAAGGCATAAATGAACTAAGCAGCTGCCTATGGCCCCCAATAAGATGACGGATGAACCTAAAACAATTACTGACTCCAATTGCAACTAATGTTAAATGAGAAGATGTTGACCTTCTGCAGATGCTTTGAGTCCCACCAGAAAGATGCTCTGAGAAGAATCCGAGGCTTTGTCTTTCTCTTCCTTTTTTTTTTTTGCCTACTAATGTCTTACCACGAAAAGACACCCTGCTTGCATCTCCTCTTTGTATTCTTCTGCATCTGCCAGCGTTTCCCCCCCCCAGAGAAACAAAACTGAGCCTTCCTCCTTTGCAAAAACCACTTCATCTCTCTGTGAGCTTATGTGCTCCACACAGCCAGCCACCGGGGGCCTCTGCAAGTTCCTGAGTATCGCAGCCCTTCCTTGATCTTGTTTACTTAGTATTCCATTAGAACCTAGAAACAAGGTGAAGGATCAAATAAGTTGGTCAAAAAAAAAAAAAAAAAGGACAGTAGGAGGAGGAATAACTGCCTCAAACTCCCTTTACAACCTATCCACTTTGCTCTTTGACACTCGAAAGAACTTCCACCCTGTGGTAACTTTTCAAAGGCTGCAGTAATGTCCTTTGAAGCAGCCATCAAAAATAAGTGTTTTTTTTTTTATCCTCTTCTTTTTTGCCAGGCTGAATCCTCCAAGGGGTTCGATGACTCCTTGTCTGACTTGTGTTGGAAGGGAGGAAGGCAGAAAGAAGAATATAAAAAAAGGGGCCAACGGAGTACAAGGAAGTGTTCTTTATTTCTGGACTCTTCTTCAGTTGAGTTCGATTGGTTCTGGTACCGTCATTTCAAAGCCTGAGAGTGAAAAAAAAAATGTTCCGCTTTATCATTTGAGTTTCATTTTGGCATCTTGCTGGGCTCCTGTTTACATTTACATTTAGAGGGGGACGTTTCCTACATTTTCCAAAGCAGACGACTGCTTTGGAAAAATGTAGTACTTAGCACAGCGCCACCACAGGCGAGGAGGTGAACAGTTTTTTTTTGTTTGTTGTTTGTTTTTTTTTTATTAGTTTGGATCGTTTGACTCAGTGCAGTGTGAAACGTAGAAAATATTCCAATTTTCTTTTGAGTCCCTTGATGATTTTAGTAGTTCTGCTTTTGAATTTTTAAGACTTTAGATGGACTCATGCGTTCAATAACTGGCCTACTCAAATTTCTTGCCTCTTGCTCCCATTTCTTCTTGTTCTACATATGGAATCTCAACCTGGTCTCTATAATGCTGCATGAAATTCAAAATACTTTGTTCTGTATGGTTAAATAAGCAGTGTTGGCTAGCTTAAAATCAACAACTGGTGTTTATAAATGCTACTTGTGGGAACTTTCACTACTACCATCAATAATCAGACAGAGAGGAGCATTTTAAAGATTAAATAAGATTTGACTTCAAAACCTGAAGATCCCTAAAGATTATTAGCCACACGCAGCTAAATTAAATTAGCTAAATTTGGCAGCAGAGAATTATTTATTATAATTATCAGAGATATTTTCTCTGCTGCCAAAGTTCAGAGCAGTCGGCCTTTGAAAACAGGTGCAGCTGAAACCCTTTGCTGGTTCTGTCAAAGTGGAAAGCTGCTCTGGTTATAAAACTGCAAGATAAATGATACAATTTCAGCTGAAATTACGTAACACTGAATTAAAAATTAATCAGTTCTCCGTTTTATCTATTGTTTTGCGTTGTTCGCTCTTCGCTTGTTGTAATTGGTTTCAAATTTGGAGATTAGAATAGGTATACATGAATATTTATGAGCTGAAAGTTAAGTTGGTTGCTACCTTAGTTGAGCATCAAGGTCCTTAGGAGGACATTAATGAAGTCCTTTTGCAATAAACGCGCAGTTACCTGAATATATGACTACAGCGGCCCTTTAACCGACTGGAATCATTTCCATCTTTCATTCTTTCACTCTGAACTTCTCAGAAATACATTTTATAGGCTCTTCTTTTAATTGCGTAACTGAAGCAGCAGAAGAGAACATTATTAAAAGCGTAATTACTTGCTGTCTCAGTAAATCACAAGGTGTTTTATCTACCTGAATCGCTCAGAATGTCACTCTGAATACTTTTCAAGTCTTTCTAGGTTAGCTCCGAAGGATGATGGGTTTTTTTTTTTTACTTGTCTTTGTGTTTTATAAAATGAACAGATGCACAGGTGGAATTGGACACGAAGCGGTGAATTCCCTCATGGCAACCCAAGGCAGGACGGAATAAAGCAACAGTAAAACTAAAAATATATATATATATTGAAAGATAACCAAAGAACAGATTGAAAGGGAGAGGCTCAATCCTTCCGTGAACTTGATCGCTGGTGCCCTTCTCTGCCCTCTAGACTGAGATTGTGCCTATGATGAAAAGAAACAAAATGGCCCCTTTCAGTTTTGACTCAGTGTTTGTTCCAGCTGCCTGCATGGCTAGATATTATGGTCAAACTTATGGGGCGCCATTTGTAAAGTTACACAGTCAAAAGCTAACGGCAATTATTTGGGTTATGTTCCCTATCATGAGGTTTTTGAAGGTCATATTTTCACCAGGACATTCTGACATTCACTAGTTTCTCTGTTGCAAACCAAATGTTTGCTAATGTTGAATTAGCAAACTAATTGTTTAGCGAGCAAGCCAAAGTTTAGCTTGAAAGCTAAAGATTTAACTTGTAAGCTAAAAGTTCAGTTACAGGTAAATATTTAGTTTTCAAGTGAAATATTTAGCTTGCTAAATATTTAGCTAGCAAATATTTAGCATGTTTAATTTTGTTTGCTAATTAAACGTTTAGTTTTAAACTGTGACATTTACAAGAGAATGTAAGCATGGTGAAAATATGACATTTATTTTTAAAGAAATTGGGTTAAATTTTTAAAAATTGTTGCTGTTTTTGAATGTACAGCTTTACAAGCTGCACATCACACAGACTAGACAGACATGGGGGTATTTAGTCACAGAAAGATGAAATCTATTCTTGGTGTGCCTAAAAACACTTTAACTACTGTCAGAAATAGCTGTGGCACTATTATGCTGTGGTACAAAGTAGGGCATTGGTAATGGAACAATTAAAATGCATATATGTTAATCAGAACTGTGTATCTCCATCAGATCCAGAAGAGTTTTACCTTCCACCAATCTGTCAAACAGCAGCTGTTCTGTCCGAGCAGGTTTCCATGTGGGGAAGTTCTGCTTCCAAGAGATAAAATGTCAGAACTGGAGAGAGTTTTTTTTTCTTCTTCTTTTTTGGCCTCACAAACAGAGTATGCATTTCTACTTCACTTACCAGGTTTGCTGGAGAGCCAAATGAGAATGTAAATAGGGAAAACACACACAGCATAAACGCATCTGTATCCTGCCAGCGTGTCTGTGCTCTTCAAATTATTTCAATAGCCTCGCAGCGCTGCATCACTACTTCTCTAAAGCAACTTTCACAGATGTGATGTTCGCTGCGGAATGTAATAGCCCATAGACGGCCATCATTTCCACCGCCGCGTTCCTTCAAACCAGGCAATGTGTTTGCCGTTTTGGCGCGACGAGGATCCATTACCAACAGGAGCGATCTGAACTTCCTTCCATTTATTACCAGCCGACATAATGGCTGATTTATGCCTAAAAAGACAACAACGTACAGTTGGCGTTCGCTCCATCTGCTGCTGCCTACACACCCCCGCCCCGTAGTACATGAACCCCCACCACCCCCCCTCCCATCCTCCTCAAAAGTTGCCAGGAAGAGTTGTGGAAACAAGCGTAGGAGACGGTTCATGTTTGTCTTTTGAACTCTACAGCAGTGAGGGGCTTTCAAACGTTCCCAGGTGCGGATTTTTCTTAGATGCTCGGAGGAAGGGCAAGGAGTTCAGGGAGAGAGAGGGAGAGTTGAAGGAGGAATAGAAAGAAAAGAAAAGTACTGGCAAAAGAAGAGAACTAAAGAGAGGACCAGCATAAAGAGAGAGCTGAACGTGGAGAGCAGGAACAGGTTTGTGTATCCCGCTGGGGGTGAAACGGTAAGCCACTTTCTATGTTTTGGTGGAAGAGGATTGATTTCCCCTTCGGTGACCTCTGTCTTAGTCATTGCTGTTGCCAAGTGTGGTACAAAAGTGTTTTAGCTGGAGGTGGAAATACGTCGGCCGCTGCGTGCGGAGACAATAGTGAGGCGTAAAAGTTGTGCAGATTGGTGGGCCGACAGGTGTGGCCTTTGATCACAGCCCTACCGAGCCGTCTCCACCAGCGCCAACAGCAGCTCTTATCTGAAAGAACGTCCACTTTATTGTCTTTACCGCAAAAACAAGTCAACTTGAGGCACAGTTTTGTGAAGTTTTCAGCCTCCATGACAACATGTAGAGAATCCAGTAGATGCACTAAGCTGGTGAGGAATTGAACTGGTTTTTTCTGGTCTTGGTCACCATTGACTCCACTCCTGATACGACAAACCATTATTACTCTCTTACTGTTTGTTTTAACAACAACTATTCTGAAATGTAAGCTGATGCATTCAGTTTGTAGGTTGTGTGTGGCTTCATTTAATACCTTTAGGAACGTGTTATTTTGACAGTTATTAGTTTAACACCACGAAGTAGTTTGGGTTGAGTAATTAACAGTGTTTCCAATTTAGCATTTTGTGGTGTACAATAAAAAAACAATATCCTGAAATATTAGTCAAACTCCAAATATTCAGCCTTAGTCTTGGTCTTGGAAGGTACAATCTTGGTCTTACTCTTGTTCTTGGTCTGGTTTTGGTCTTGGTCTTGGTCTGGTCTTGGTCTTGGTCTTGGTCTTGGTCTTGGTTTTGGTCTTGGTCTTGGTTTTGGTCTGGTCTTGGTTTTGGTCTGGTCTTGTTTTGGTTTTGGTCTTGGTCTGGTCTTGGTTTTGGTCTGTTCTTGGTGTTGGTGTTGGTCTGGTCTTGGTTTTGGTCTTGGTCTGGTCTTGGTTTTGGTCTTTGTCTGGTCTTGGTTTTGGTCTTGGTCTGGTCTTGGTTTTGGTCTGGTCTTGGTTTTGGTCTTTGTCTGGTCTGGTCTTGTTTTGGTTTTGGTCTTGGTCTTGTCTTGGTTTTGGTCTTGGCATTGGTCTGGTCTTGGAGGGTGCGGTCTCGGTCATGGTCTTAGAAGAAGCATCCTTGACTCCATTCCAGCTGGAAAAAAAACAACATTCTTATCATCTCATTTATTTTGTTTTATTGAAAACTGTTTTAACTTCTTAACTTTCCCAAAGCATCTTTCCTTCCCTCATACAAAGCATAAATGCATGGTACTTTTGTTATGATCTATTATTTATGGTAAACCAAACAGTTCTTTTCAAGATTGATATTCCATATAGCGATATTGTAATAACAACACATTTGCATTATATTGGGCGGTGGTGTACAGCACACCACCAGTGAACTCTACAGTAGTGGAGTGAAGCCTCCTCTTCAATTCCTCTGGGATTTAGTTCAGGGATTGAGCTTTTGAGATGTAAATCAGCTGCTCCCGGTTGAGAAAACAATGCGTTGTTGCCACGGCTACTCATGATAACTGTCTGAAAGTCGAAGGATAAGAGCAAAAATCCTTCCAGCCGCTCAGCATCCAAAACAATTATAACCAAAAGTTTACAATGAGATCAATTCAGAACTAACGTAACAGAGTTGCATCGACATGCTGCCACCATAGGTGGCGCTATTTTGTGGGAACAGTTTGACTGAAGCCCCTTCCTCACTTTCAAATCCCACAGAAATATGGAATAGGACGTTTGCTGCTGCTAAACATAACCTTACAGAACAGCTTTAGGATGAATTACATTGGAGACTCCACCCCAGGCTTTCTCGTCCAACACCAGTATCTGACCTCGTGAATAGACTTCTGGAAGTATAGTGAAAAAACAGACAGACAGTGATTTTGGTGCGCCCCAGCAGAGGTCTTGCTTGATTTTGCACACAGAGTGCAGCCCAACCTGTACATACAGTGAAGAAAATTTCAATTACCATGGAACTGTGAAGGATTCATCACATATAAGAGGTGAGGTCTGCTCCAGCTGCAAGGCAAATACATTTTTTAAAGTCTGACTGAGACTCTTCTTGCAATTTTATTTATTTCTGTTTTTCTCGTCTCATTTTCATTCACGCTCCCGTGGTGCAGAAACCCTGCATGTTCTCAGACCTCCTTCAACAGGTCGCGTCCCCACGTCGGATCACTGGAACATAAAATTAAAAAGACTCTTAGCCTTTTGACATCCCTCCTCGGGGCCTCAAAAGTTAATCTGTCCTTTGTTAGATTCAAATTAACTTGACCTTCGTCCCCCCCCCCTTAACAGCCTGCGTGTTCCAGAGAACCTCTTAAATGGCACGGGCCGGACCGCCGCTGTTTGCCTAACCGATACAAGCTGCCCCCAAGGACAAACACATGCACTCATCTTTAAGAATAAAGGTGTTAAAAAAGAAGGAGGCAGGAGGAGGTCATCATAGGTGAAGGCCAAAGCTTCCCCGGCAGCGGCAACGAGGAACGAGTGAGAAACAGGGGAAAAAAGCGGCGGCTGAACGCAGAGCGGGTATAAATCAGCGCGCTGTAAAACTGCAGCAGCTCTCCACCCCACCCTCATAAATTGGCATCTCCCTGCCAGCCCGCGCTCCAGCGGCCGGCCTCACACATGCTTTATGACAAGAGGATCAGGCCGCTGAGTGAGCTGAGGCGGGGGGTCGTATATCTGAGAGGCAGGAGACGGGCTTGAGTCGACCGAACTGAAACAAAGAGAAAGTTTAGGATAAAAGCAGAAAAAAAAAAAAAAAAAAACGGACCAGAATAAAACGAGGTGGGAAAACTTTTTTACTTTTTACTGAAGAGCATGTGATTTTCTTCTTAACTCCTCTCTTTCAAGCAGCGCTTCACATTTTAATGAAGAAAAATCGATTCTCTAGAAACTCCTACAACTGCTTTGGTTTAGGATGTAAACGTGACATTTAATGCCTTCCATATGTTACTGGTGACAAGTATGTTGAGGTAGAAATATTTGCTAATTATAAATGAATTTACTTAAGTAATGGAGCCATTAGCATCAATAGGTGTTGGGGTTTGTTTACAGTACCTGTAAGTCAAAGTAAATTAATCTGTATTTACCTTCGAGGTTAAAAAGAAAGCACACCCAGCAGATTGCAAACTGAATAAAATATGACCAAATTTGGAAATCTGTGATAACACCCAACAACTCAACAGCTTGTATAGCAGATATACTTTAAAGTAATTACTTTGTGGTGCTGTATTTAAATTTTAGCTCAGCATTTTAGCTTTTTTGCTAACTTTGAAAATGTTGCGCACGCCTAGCTTCCCCTCAATTCATTTTTCCAGACGACTACTAGCGTGCTAATTTATTAGCCGTTTTGCAAACATCCAGTTGAATAACTGAATTTGATTATCTGTGTCGACGTTTTAGCTACAAACTTCGAGAAGTTAGATGTTCACATTCATGCTCTTATTTTGAAATGGTGAAGACTGCTTGCGCAGTTGGTCCATTTCCTCTCCTCGCGCATTCCCTCTCAAAAACTTTATTTCAAACAAGGAATAACCAGGAAGAAAATTTAAACATGAATAGTAGAGAACAAGATATAAACATAAACACGATATCTAAGGATATTATGGAAGTTGTAAGTTTTAATTGGTCAAAGGCATATATTAATTTTCTGGCTTTATCATTTAAGCTTGATTTTAAGGACTGTATATAGATATTAATTGAATATGATAAATGTGGAAATTAAGGTTTTCTTGCTGTTGTGTCAAGGGGTGAATATGATATGTATATGTGCCATAAATGATAAAAAGTTCTGTATTACATTTGGCCCTGTTGAAGGCAATATACTACGTTGTATCATAGGCTGTGTCATTGAAACATGGTGGATTGAATTTAGCAACTTAGCATTAGTTTCCTCAAACTACAACGTTGCTATAGCTTTGACGTTAGTGGAGCTAATATGTCTGATTAGTTCTTCTGGGTTAGCACAGCTAATGTTTTAGCTAGCAGTGTCCATTTCTCAAGCCCATATCATCATCCCGTCACCACCGTGCTTGACATTTGGTTGGTGATGTTTTCTGCCGATGTGTTTGATCTTTGCAAATGTTAAATTTGGTTTTCTTGTTCTGAGCATTTCACGACGGGTCAACTTTCACAGTAATGAGTAAATTGGTCGCTGTCTTAAATGTTTTTAATGACGGACTGAAATTATAATCTAAGAACTCCAAGAATGGTAACGAGAGTCTGTCTTTCAGACATTGCGTCCCTAGTGTTGGAATCCAAAGTTGCCCACAATAGTTGGTCTACTTTCCAACTCGGTATTGTGTTACACATCTGCATCTTTCCCTCTCAAAACCTATCCTTGGATCTTCTTTCTTTTTTACAATATTCTCCCCAAACAGGTGCTGACACGCTAACCAAACGCCTCTAATACGAGACGAGCTTTAATTGAATTCAGCGGCCAATCAATCAGCCATTCACCGTATTGATTGAAGGGAGCGAGATGCTTCATATTTTTAATGCCGTGCGATCCGGTGTTGTTCACCAGATCAATGCGCCTTTTACTTCTCGAGTGTCTTGAGTGAAATCCCGGGTTTTCTGCGCGGGGTCCTTTCCTTAACCTCCTCTCCGTACAGAGGCAGGCATTCATTTACCTACAGAGGGCAATTTTGCTCGCGTAAACTGTTCCGCGGCGCCATTCTTCACCCTTTATGGGCCCATTTCATCAAAATCCCTGTTTGAAAATAGATCTGCTCTCACAATCATTTTAAAATTATGAGGCTCCCGCATACAGAAAGCTGTTCCCGTCAGTTCTCCAGCCTTGTGTTCAGGGTCAGTTATGCACCCTCTGAGGCAGATTCAGGGGCGATTTTTTTTTTTTTTTTCTTGCTTGTGTTGTAAAGATTGAAGAGCTGTTGCTGCCTTTCATCTCATGGGTCATGTCAGAACTTGTCATAGCCTGTAAATCCTTGAAATGCCCTTAAAAGTTTTTAAAAGCTACTAAATCGCTGCAGAACTATTGATTTTTTTTCTTTCTTTTCTTGGTTTCCATCTGTTGGAGGAAAGTTGGTGTTAACAAGAATTCTGTCAGACTCACGTTCGGTTATGTTTACTCTCCCGCCTTTGTAGAACCACCTTCACTGCAAGCCACCAGGCAATACGGACTTTGACTAGACCGTACAATACACGAATATGCTTGCTATACTGAGAGCTGAAAGCACACACGGCCAATCTTTGTCAAAATTTGACATTTTTTCGTGAGAAAAGAAAAAGTTTTCTTTTTAGTCCGGTTCTGATTTGTCGGATTGCTGCATAAAATTCTTCAGACGTTTCCCTGTTTTCTCATCCATAGTGTTTTACCTCATATTTCATCTTTCTTTTATATTATTCTTCAATTTCACCCCTTCTTCATCATTTCAAAAATGAAAGTTTTCCAATAAAACTCAAATGAAGATTCATAAAATCATGATACGAAACCCAGACATGCAAAATATCTGCAAATAGAAGTTGTTTCTCTTTGATTTTGGACATTCGGGAAGGAAATGATTTTAATCCCCTTCTCTGCTGCTACTCAGAGTGAGACAGAGAACAGGCACAAGGGGAGGGAAGGGCACATGTGGGGATAGTTTGATATGCAAAAGTTGTATACAAACAAATGAGGAATTGGCTTCATTTTTATGCTAATAATTGTATAAAACTGTTGCTTGCAATATTTTTACATTAGTTTCAGACATTTATAGCCCTGAGTGCTGTTTTTATGTGATTCAAGGTCTAATATCAACATGACATAAATTTTGTCTTTAGTTTAAACATTCTTCCTGACGACGGACATTTTAAAAACTGAGAATCTCCTTTGAAAGCATTTTTTTTCCCACTCAGTTTGACGGCAGAGTTCCCCGTTAGTAAACTGGTCCCCATGGAATGACTTTCTGAAACTGCGTAGCGCGCACACTTGTCACATTCGGACTCTGTGTGTGTTTTCCGTGCCAACTGGATCAGTTGATCTTTGCACAGGAATAAGAAAACCCGAGAGAGTGAGTCTCCAATTGGTACAATACATGCTATTACAAGCTTCTTCATAAAACATGCACACACCTCACCGTCTCATTATGTTACAGCTGCGGCTGCTAAGTACAGCGTTTAACAACAAGGCTGATCATTTCTGCACGGGCATGTGACTGAAGAGGGGTCTTTGTTTTGTTGCCACAAATCATTCAAACTTGTTTGATAATTTGAGCGTTCCCACATGAAAACGGATTTCTTCTGAAAACCTCATATTTATAGAGCAACTTAGTGCATTACTGCCATCTTGTGGTGGTGTCAGCATGTTCAAATGTTGGAGTTCACTTACCTTAACGATTATTACAGCATACAGCTCTGACAGGTACTCTAAGCTATTTATCGGTGAGTCTTTTAAAAAAAAAAAAATTCCCAGTAACGTATCTCGTTATGTTATAAAGAGGTGAGAAAAGTCAGTAGGATTACAAAACACTTCAATTTTTACATTTTGCTTCATTAAAGCCATAGACGTTAATAGATTTTATATGCTACACCAGTACATAGTGGTGCTTGACTGTTATTTTTTATTTTACTTCTTCTACAAACACAAATCTAAAAAGTGTGGCTTGCATTTTTGGTAGATTTGGATCTGTGGAGAGTAAAATCGACACCTTCTGCTTAGTAAAGCAGCTCAGTCTCAATGTGACTGGATAATCTGGTAAAAATCAATTCCCTGCTCTTTCCCAATTGGACTTTGGCGTGGACTTTGACTAGGCCATTAGACATGACTATGCTTTGACTGTAGCACTACATTTTGGGGGGGTGTCCTGCTAGCCTCAAGGCTTTTTCAACTTCTTAGGTTTTCGTTCAGAATTGACAACTCTGATTTCGCCCCTGTTCCCACAGCATGATGCTGCCAACACCATGTTTCACCACTTGAGGTATTTTCTTTGAGCTAACTCATCGAATTAAAACAACGCTGCCTTTCCATACATATCACAGACAACAGATTCTGATTGGACGTGAAGCATACGCTTCCATGTAAAGCTCATCATATAATACACATTTTACCAATTGGGTAAAATTGCACGTCAGACCCTGAAGGGTCCAATTTCTGCATTTAATTCAAGGAATCTTACGTTTCCTTCTTTTAAATATTGTTTTGTTTCTATATCTACCCTGAATGTGTGACTTAGCTCAAGAATTTCTTGTGCTGTCAAAGTCCAGAGTTGTGTTTTTCAGACGAGGTTGCTTTATTTTAGAGGAATAACTGCGGGGAAATCTATCTATGCATCTCTGAAATATGTCAGTGTTTGTAAAAGCTCCCATCTCCTGGGTCTGGACAATTAAAAATCTCATCTCGATTTCTCTCAGATTAACGTCTCAGACAAAACAAGTCGGTCTCGTCGGTTTTTGGGTCAAACTCTGTCTCACTTAGCGTTTTTTTTCCCCCCTTGCTGTGCGTTTATCTCTCTCATAAAGAGATTTTATGATCATAAGACGAACACAGAAGGTGCCTGAGTGAAACAATCGCTTTATGCTGACATTTATTTGAACCTTGTGCAAGTCTCATTATTCACAACCGCTCTAGCTGAAAAGGTGCTAACGTGCTAACGGTCCCAGGAAGTCATCAGGAGCCTCCAGTTCAGTGTCTCAGCCCTGTGGAGGAGGCCGTTTGTGATGTGGAGGCATCATTCAGATGGGATGAGAGTGGCCGTGCTCCTCCTCATCCATCAGCTCTCTTTACGGCACATTGTATCTCCAGCTAGGGCGCTCTTTGTGTTTGAGGAAGACGGAGGAACCCGACTCCTGCGTCTCCGCTGTCAGACTCTTCGTGTCGCGTGGACGCAGCGAAACAAATCCACACCCACGTCGCCTGCCGTCCTCTCGGGGTGGTGCAGGGTAATGTTGCTGCGGCACCGCTGATGACGCTAATTAAACCGCTGCATCTGGGCCTGGCTCCACATCTGGAGCAGCTGGTGGCTCCGCCTGCAGAACAGAACCTCAGGTCCATCGCTGACACTCAGTGAAGATGGCAGAGGTGCTCCTGAACTTCCTCTTCCAGGTTTTATGAGGTCTTCTCCAGTTTTCTTTCATTTTCTGCCCAGTTTTTTTTTTCACTTAAATCCGACCTACGAATCAATCAGGCATCCTAAAGTCAAAGATCAAACCAGACAGCTTGGCAAAGAACATATTTTGATCCACAAATTTCAATATTTATGTAAGGAGGTCAGTGCTCTTTGCTGTTGGGGAGAAGTTTAAAACACCCAAGTAGAGTCAAATGATGG
Organism: Girardinus metallicus; assembly: GCA_903067095.1. Taxonomy (NCBI): domain Eukaryota; kingdom Metazoa; phylum Chordata; class Actinopteri; order Cyprinodontiformes; family Poeciliidae; genus Girardinus; species Girardinus metallicus. Next base: position 139,648 of record CAEGAE010040929.1, read on the forward strand.
TCATGAATTACACAGTTCCCATACAAAGCCCAAGAAAATGTTATATTATTTTGCAAATTTGAAGCTCTCCTTTGCTGCTTTTAGAGTAAATAGTCTCGGTTTGTTCAATTGCACTTGCTTCTGGTTTGTCGCCAGCTTCTCCACATTGATTCTCCAGCCTTTCTACAATATCTCTTGAGGCTCGGTGACATTCCTGTAACAAGTAGCTTATTGCAGCGTTATTGCCCAAGCATCGGGACACCGTAAGGGGCCTGAGGGCATGCGTGATGGCCCTGACAGGTCCCGGGGCTTCTGCCGTCACTGTCAGGGAGCCAGTGGCTCGGTCGGATGCAGTCGTCAACCGGCGGCTCGGCTCCCACAAATGCGGCGGCGTCTGTTAGCAGGCACACGGCGCAGTGCGTGGCGGGGGACGTGCACGGGAGCGCGACAGCCTGCAGTACATGCACATGCAAAATGAAAACATAATGTTGTTCTTGCCACAGCGTGACAGGAACACACACACGCACCAACTTGGCGAGTCCTTTGAGAGGCCCCTGACAGTTTTGCCCTGAGCTTCCAATCCGTCTCTGGGAGCTCCAAACACCCAGTGCAATTACTCTTTCTTGCTGACTGCACCTGCACAACATAATTGAGAAGGCTACTGAGGCTTTGTCACTTAAGGTAAAGATGTAGAAGGGAAAAAAAAAGAGGTGCCTTGGCTAAGCTGTGGAACTACAGAAGTTGCGCGAGTTGGTGTGAGACTTAGAGGGCGTAGAATTAAAAACAAGAAACTGCTCCTCAGCAATCGCTAACGACTTTTCAAGGTTCAGCTGAGACCAACGCCAGAAAGCGAGAATGAAATATTAACACCTCATCCGTCGGTGTGAGTTTGACATTAATACCTCATGAGTCTGCTTTAATGATCAGAGAATTAGTTAAGCTGCGCTTGGTGCAACTGGGGATCATGTCTGGAAACCAGGGGGTTCTCTTAATGTCTTTGTGTGGCTTTAATGGAACCAGCAGCGGCTCATTGTTGGTAATGAGGACACTGACCTGGATCTCATTACTGCTGCTGCCTTTTTTATCTCATTAAATGTGGTAAAGGCTAAAGATGATCTAGATGGGAGTTGTGACACAGTTTAAGGTTATGTCACTACCTGATTTAAAAGAAGAAGAAAAAAAAAGAAACTTGTTGCGTAAGATTGCAGGTTTTTATCAGTGCTTGTGGTCAATTGACATTTAGGCGGTTTGCTTGGATTGCACCTCAGTTTTAGAGGCAGTTTTCAGAGTTCCTTTTCCCCTATGTTCCACATGAGGGAGGAGGATATTGCAGTGATGTTGCCCTGTGCTGACACTGAAATGCATTTCAAAATTTCTGCTGGAATGAAAGTAAACCGCTGCATGAGGAAACAATGTTTTAAGGTGATTTGAGTTGCCAGAGTTCATCATCATTTCATGTTATGTCAGTTGGCACAGGATTAAACCCATATGAATCAAAGAGTAAAAGTAAAACATCTGGCAGAAAAAACAGGTGACTTCCTGTTGGAAGGGGGCTGGGGCTTATGTGATGTCACCAATTGACCATTGGTGACATCACATCACATGATCAGGGCTGGTCTATAATGAGACATGGAAAGTCTGATGCAGTGGTGACCTTGTATGGGGAAGTTATTGCACCTTGCACGCTATTTCATGGCGAATAGTCAAAGTTTGACAGTTAGCCACGCCCACATGCTTTGATGTACAAAAAATTGTAGGATGACTTTTGTCCTACAATGCTTCAAGAGTGTTCTGAGTGATTTTGAAGTCTGTATGTAATACGCTGTAGGACAAGTTCAATCAGACACAACGTCAACATTAAAGCCGCAAGCGGCGTTGGAGGCCCTCGCAGGGGTTCCAGCAACGCCATGCACTCGCCACCGCTCTCGGGCAGTCCCCTCAGCCGTCGTCAGGCGCCACACACTGACGTCTTCCTCAGCGTTCCCTCACGAGGCACAAGCACAGTAGAACTGAATTGCAATTTCAAGCTATTGGGCTCTTTAGAGGCTAACAAAGGTCAAACCTAGCAAGTTTACTGCAAATAGGATAATGCATGTATGATTTAGAACAGTCTTTCTTCCAACAAAAAGAACGACTGTTCTACCAGAGCTAAACTGATGTCACCAGTTGACCATGTGAATGTGATGAGCTCTGGTCTGTGATGATACAAATGAAGTTTGATGCAGCTGGGATCTTATGTGGGGAAGTTATTACACCTTGATGTTTCATGGCGAATGGCCAGATTTGAGGCTTGGCCACGTCCACATGCTTTGACATAGGAAAATTCCTTTGATAATCTTTGACCTTCAATGCCTCAAGACTGGGCAAACTTAACAACCAACTTAGGAAACAACAAACCAATCAGCCAACTATCCATCCATTGAACCAACCAACCATAGGCTGACACAGATTTCCTAATGCCTTTAGGTAATTACCTTTATTTTTCTTTGGGTAACTCTAAGTGTGATATGGCTAAAAAAAATAAATAACTCTATAACAGCATGTATCCCAATGAGAACCACATCGTGCTAATGTAGAGAAGAAACCGCAACCAATCGGATGATCTGCCTTATAGTATCTCTGGAGGGGGAAAATATTAATGGTGTATGATGTCATAAAAATTAGCCCTTACAACTTTCTGTGGTTAGTTTCCAAACTAGTAGTGTCTCACCAGTGACCACCACTCCACAAAGCTCTCATAGTTACATTTCCTGTCATTGTTTCAACTCAGTTTAGTTTCCATTGTGAGGTGGCAATGACAGTTATTGTGTCCAATGACTTGCCACACCAGGCAGTGTGTCTCAGACTTGAAATTAATCCAAGTTACCTTTTTGGATTTAGCCGATTTTAGCCAAGTGTGTTCAGGATCTCATTCTTTGACCATTGGCGAGGACTGGAACTTAAATATGCTTTTGAGAGCCTGAGTTTTGCCTTGCAGCTCCGAGTTTTTCCTGATAACATGAGTCTTGTTAACTCATGACACAACTGACTGGTATGGTTTTGAGAATTAGGCAGAACTAAAATCCAGGGAAGAGTATATCCCATGATTCGAGATAATGTCAGTACAACATCGTCATGAATGTTGGTATTCAGCTTTCCCAAAGTCAACTCTCTCGACACTTTGGCAGCTGTGCCTCAGGGGGAGAAGCCGTCACTCTGCAGTCTGAGTCAGTGTTCCAGCCTTCTGGTTCTTTAGTCCAAGTGTTGAAACCGCCTAGGGCAAGATTCTGAACCTGGAGAAAAAGTTGCTCATAGAGAATAGGAAGAACGGTACAAAATTTGCTTGTGAAATTGTCAATAGTACCTGTAAGGTCTGTGCATTTACCTCCTTGGATTATTCATTGATGAAATGAGAGACTTGGAAACACAATATTTAGGAATAGTCACGCTGTAAAAAATAGCTTAATGAAAATTTGGAATGTACCGTAAGATTAGCAAGAGTTATTACAGAAAAGCTTCCAAGGAGGATTGTGATTATTTGGAAAAAATATTATTTGTCCTTTTTTGCCAGATTGTAAGAGGCAGGACCAATCTTTGGCCAAACGCAGAGGATTATCATCTGGCTATCCAAGTGTAGCCTAAAAGAAAGCAGATCCCTAAGCATTAGACTGCAGTTTCTTGGTTGACTTCCAGAGGTTTATTTTTACCATAAGGCTGCCAGGAAATAAGCGTTGTTGCCTGGGCTCATCTCCAAACATGATCTAGCACATAAGACTCTGAGCGCTGATCCTTTCTACTGGTAATATGAGTCTTTTTAAGCAACAGACAGCCGATTTCATGTTTCTGTTCTAAGCTCGCTGTATCCTACTTCTAACCCTATGTTCAGCATACAGATTTGCAGCATGAGTCAACTTGACTCACAGCGAGAAAATTATTTTGAAACTCGTGTCTTTGGAATCCATCGGTCTCAATAAAAGGACTGAGTTAACCCCCGGGCCCCTGGTGACGCCAACCTTACATCCTTCATCCGCTCCTAATTCATATTTGTGCTGCCGATTACTTGACACCGATTCAAACATTTCTTTCGATTTCACCTTGAGCCGTCCATCACTTTAGGATTCCAGTCAGTCTTTTTTCTGTCCTTGCTTCCAGCCAAGGCTTAAATTTATTGCGTTTCTGCACACCCAAACCCTGACACTTGATGTTTGCTGAAATGTTAACCAGATGAAAGATAGATTGCGTCTATTTCTGCCTTTATATGACTTATCTTGTTGCAATCTAAAACCATCTGTGCTTCTCTCATCTCTGCCTCTTCTCAGTCGTCTTCCATCTCCGTCTCCATCCATGAAAGCGTCATAACGGGCGTCCCTTAAAGGCATTCTGAGTCTCTTCTTCCAATCTCTTAGTCCTCCCTCTCGGTCTGCCATCCATCTTATTCTCTCTATCATCCGTGCTAACCCTTTCAGAACAGACAAACCTGCCAGAGACACACGCTCCCCTGTCATTTGTCAACAGTGTCAGCTTGGATGGAAAGAAACCTCCGCCCGCTCAGGCTTCTTGATGTCAAATCCCAGCACAGGAGAGTAGGCAGGTGATATCCCCCGTTAGACAGAGAGGAGAGCCCTGCTGCATAATGGAAGTGAAAGGAGATTGTCACATCATGTTAGGAAATGTTCAAAACTCTCGGTTGCCTCAGCCGAAAATCTTTCATAAATGGGGATTCTGAGTTCAGTCGTGCATTGTCGGGAATACACTCGAGTGGTAAGAAAGTACATTTCAGGGAACACGCTAAAAATGTCTTCTCAACTTTGGACTTTTGAGACTATTCATGTTTTCAGATGTTTTCTCATGAGAAGTAATTGCATCTAAACGTTCATTTGTTTCCGGGGAAATTGGTGAGTCCTGATCGCGTGAAGCAATAACCCAGTCTTAGACCCAGAAAGCTAGAACCGTTTTGGCATCTGATCTGATGAAAAATCAGGCCGGATGATGCACATAGCAACTAGAACATGCTAAAGCTAATGAGGCCTAGAGATTCCCTGCGACTGTCTGGCATAGACAGATCCGGGGTCGGTTTTAGTCAGAGCTGTTCGCAGAAATCAGATGAAAATGTCATGATGAAAGAAGAAGTGAGACCCATCCGCTTCGGAGGAAAATACAAACTAAAATCTTTTACTGACACATGTCAGGAACTCAGAAGTGCAGAAAAAAAAATGAAAGAGTGAAACGGCAATCTTGTTCAAGCAGCTTTCTGTTTGCGTTTACACTGCCGGGATTTCCGGGACATTCTCTCGCTCTTGAGAGTCCAGCGGTCCGTAAAGCGACTGTCGTTTTGGATCTTGTGTATCAGACACAAAAGCTGTGTTTTGGGCCTAAAGTTCGCTCAGATTAAAAAGTCGGAACTTCTTTAACACCTCCCAAACATCCTCCGTGTGCTGCAGATCTGGTGGCCAAGTTTTCAGTTTTTCTCCCTCTGCTCTGCACTTCTGCCAACTCTGACCACTATGGACTAAAAAAAAAATTATCTATCATGGAGGTACTGAGTCCTTCACGTTTGGGAATACTGCTCTTTCCCTAAAGCTTCCAGTTTTAAATCTGCTTTCCCTAAAGCAACTTAGAGCAAAATATTCATATGTTGTGGATAGTTCAACCCTATGGAATTAATCATGACCAATTAATGTTGCACTCTAAAAAAAATAGTAGATAAATTATTAGCAATTAAAGCATTGACTTGTGCTTCATTTGAAGATTCAACTATGATGTTTGGGTTTGCTTCAATTAGCTAACAATGTTTTCCTTATCCTGACCAACTTTTCCAGATGAAAATATACTTTTAAACAATACATTAGAACATTTACTCATGGTTAAGAACAGCAGTAAAATACTCCTGACTTTGGTACAGTGATGTCTTCAGTAAAGCATAATCTCCCCTCATCACTAACTGATCCTTCGTCTTCACTCTGACTGCCTTTACGTTGTCGGCTGCTTTTACAAAAACCACAAAAAAAGAAAAAAAGAGGTAGCAGCTCATTTCTTAACTTTGCCAGCGAAGCGTCAAAAGCAATTAAGTCTCGGCATTTGAGGTCCTGCTTTCAAGTCAAATTAGAGGGAGGGTGAGTGGGAGGGAGAACGGGCTGGGGGAGGAAATGAGGAAGGTCAGGATGATGTCTTCACAAAGATGCTGCATGCAGCCAAAAGGAAAACTACAAAAATGACAGTGGCATTGCCTAAAATGTTTGCTTTTGATACAGAGGACGTTTTTAAACTCCCATTCTTGGGTATAAAGAATGTTAGAGTGTTTGGTATACCATCAGGAACACAGGCTTTCACCGTGTTGTTTAACCTGAGCTAGTTTACAAATGTTTCTGGATGACTTGAGACCAGCCTTGGTCATTACATCATGTGTCAGTTATCTTGATGCTTGGACATTTGTGGACAGAATCTCAAAGCAACAGGTACAACGATGAAGAGACAGCCAACAGTACTTCAAAGTCGGAGGTCATAATGTTATGCCTGATTGGAAGTATTATTCTCTGTATCGCATTTATTTACGTTTTCGTGCAGTCCGAAAAGGAAAAACATTGAACTGACTCAACTGGCATAATTTTTTTTTTAAAGCAATAAGGTCGAAATGATGATCGATAGGGAACATGTTGAGATTTCTGTGGCTAGGTTCAATCATAAATTATTCTCTAAAAAGCAGTAATGTTTAAACTCATGAGCATCACAGCCAAGTTAGCTGTTATGTTAACACTCAGCAAAAGAAAAAAAAAAAAAAAACAGCTGTCATTTCCCAGATGTGCTGAAAATTGTTGATCTAAGGTCACGCAGGGACAGTTATTCAAAGAAAATGTAAACACACGTCGCACTTTTACTTTCGGTAATGTTTAAGTAATGTTCACATAGTGGTTCATTAGCAGCCCAGATGCTTGTGCTACTTCCTGCAGCTTGTAATGTGTCATGTTTGTGTCTCGTTGCCGTTGAGCAGAGCCGAATCGCGAATCATTTGCATATTTACAGATCAATGTTTAGCAAATGATGCAAAAGGTGGCAGAGTTGCTGCTCACTTATGACAAGGCCTTTTAAAGCAAGATCTTATTCGTGTGGAATATTGGCTTTGGTCATGAATTAATATGGACATGTAAAGGTTAGAAAACAGCGGGTGGGAGTTTAACCTTTTTGTAATGATTAGATTATTAAGTCACCTATATTTAAATGATCCCGATGTTTGTGCAGTTCTACTCTTATCATACGTACTATGTGTGCAATTAATACAAAAATTATCTGTAAACTACAGGACAGAAAGCTTCTCATGGTCTCCGGCTAGCATAATGTATAATGTGTTTTCTCTAAGCTCAAGCCAACTGTGGAAAGGAGGGTATTACAGACCTCAGAGTTTATTAGCGCCCCAATGAGCAATAACCATCACTCACTTAGCACCAAGCGCAATAACCCATTTAATGTCATAATTATTGATCGGGTTTGATAGCTGCACCAAAAGGTCAGTTTTTTTTCCTCCACCTCTCTGTGTGAATGTGAAAGCAGGTTGAGCCTGCTGGGCGTCTCACTGCTTGGCTGACTGGTGGCAGAGATAAAAAAAAATATATAAAAAAAAAAAAGAAATCCAAAATGTCTTCAACTAATGCACAATAACAGAGAAGCTATATCAATATTTGGCCTTATTTGCTGACTTATACTCAGATTTCAACACAGTTACGTGCGTATCCCTTCTGATTAGTTGAGTCTGCACGACTTTACGTTTTCTTCAGCGAACGGCATGTAAACAAATTGCAACAAAATTCTAAAAAATAAATAAATAAAGAGTAGACAAAATGGGAGGACAGCGTCTGATTTCTCTGTCTGCCAGACAGCTGGCGACTCTCTCTGTGGACCCGACTGCCACCGTCCAGCCAAAAGTTACAAACTGGCTTAATTATCTTCAGAACTCAAGAGACTACCAACCGTGGCTGACAAATATAGCGACTGAAAACCAACAGAAGCTAACACCAGCAGCATCAAAGAACTTGACAATTCTCTTAAAAAAAAAAGTGATATGTGGAAGTGCTACTAGCAAATTTGTAACATGTGCTAATGCTAAGCAAAGGCCAGGCTTAAAAATAAATCTCTAAAATATATACAGCTTCCTCTCTTTCATGGAAAATGTAGCATTAGCGCTACAGCACTGCTAGCTAACACTGAAAGCTAGAAAAGCAGCGCAAGACGTTGGATTAAAAACAATTTATTTCACATCATAGCAAAATGTTATTCGCTTTAGCAGTATAATAGATGAGAAAAATAAAAATAACAGCTAAAACTGAATATATATATAAAAAAAATACTTTTTTCAATTCGGATATAATGATTAAGGTCAAATGTTTTTAATACCCGAGTGTAATTTTGCTAGCTCCATCCAGACCAGAACTTGTCCTGATAACAGGAAGTAGGCCAAAAGAGTCTGACAAGCTTCGCAGTTCCCCAAACCACAGCAAATCAAGAACGGATAAGAAACAAAACCTTCGAACACATCTAACGTCTGCTATGAATCGAAGCTTAAATAATAGCTAAATGACTAAATTTTTCCTTTTTTTTTTTTCTTTTTTTTTTTTTTTTTGAAGACACGACCTTGTGAAGAGCCTATAGGATTGTCATCATATTTTAGTTGAGGTAAAGCACATCAACTCAAAAGAACCCCTGCAAATAAATTTAAAACGGCAAAGAAATAAACGATGCAAGACAAATGGAAAATGCTGTAAACACTAACGCATATTACTTCATGCTTTGTTCTTACCTCACTCACCTCTACCCAGCTTTGGTCGCCGTGCAACTCCTGACTCATCACACACTATAGTCAGACACCCCCCCCACTGTTGGGTACAAGGGGCTAAATTATACGCCCCTTTTTAATAAGGCTATGGATTGTTTGAGGAATGACACCGGCACTACTGTTGATTATATCGAAGGCCCCTTGTTTTATATCTTGCGAATGTCAGATTTCTGCTATTTACATTCCTCAGCCCCTGCGTGCCAGCAAATGGTTATTGATTTTGCCAAAGATTAATGGTCGGGGAGTGTGAAATTAAAAACAAAAAGAAAAAGAATGTCTGCGTGTGGGGCGGGGGGGCTTGAGGAGTGTTATGTAGTAAAGACAGCAAACTTAAAAAGATCTAACAGGCAAAGGCAACGAGGGGGGAAAAAAAATAGAAATTTCCACAACTACAGTAGCTTTTTGGAACAACATACGATTTTACTAAATCAGCTGGGCGTCCATCTTGGCCTCCAGAGTAAACAAAGTATTTCTTATTATTATCCTGGCGCTGTTTTTTTTTCTTTTTTCCAAGCGGTTGTCTCCATCGTGGGATCCGCTTCAACACTGTTTGATGCCGTTGCCATGTCTCCATTGAAATGTTTCGCCTACAGCTACAATCCGTGGTCAAGAGCCAGACTGCAGCTCTGCCTGCGCCAAAAGCCTTCATCTTCTCTGTAAGGAAAAGAGACAGCCTCTGTCAGACTTCCTGTTCCGATGTTCCGACCATCCCACAAGTTGTTTCTCTAGAAAAAAAAAAGTCAGACGAACCTTCTCGACTTTTCATCGAGAGTCTTACAGCTGTATGACCTTCTTTTTGTTTTGTTTTTACGTCAGAGACTTGCTTTGCTTTGCAGTTGTGTTGAACATGGAACGCCGATTAACATCTACAGCATCTAAAGCAAAAATTAAAAAACTTCAGCAGAAGTGCGCTTACACCTGCTGCGCTCTTCACCGAGAGGAAGCTAAAGTGCATAGCTTCGTATCAGAATGAATTAATTGAGCTCTCCTTTCATCTTCAGTCTTTATTACATTTCAAATGGCAATGTTTCTTAGTTTAGGCCATTTTTTTACAATTCCTCTAAAATCCAATATCTTGCTGTTTCAGTATCTGATTCTGTTGGGGCTGATATTTTTCAGGTTTCCTCTGCCCCTTGGAAATTGAGCTTTAGTGTTTTCTCAATACTTCCAGTCCATATTCTCTTGACAACAATAGGAATGGGGGATGAAACATAAATAGTTTATGTTTCATCCCCCAGCTGGGTGCCGAAAGAGGACTCGGCTCTGCACATTTTCGACGGCATCCGTGTTGAATGTGGGTCTGTAAAAAAAAAATTAAAAATACGGTTTTATTATCCCAATATCCAAAAGTGCGAAATAGTCCTTTAAGTACGAGTGCAGCCAGAAAGGGGGAACCGAGCGGGGCAGAAGGGGAAAAGGTGGGGGGGGGGGGGAGCGATGAGGTAGACCTTGCGGGAAAACAGACATTGACCGAATCAGGAGACAAATTGGCATCAAAAACGTGATAGAAGCGAGACGCTGGGGGAAAAAAAGTGAAAAAACGATGAGGAGTGCAAAAGGAAGAGTGTGAAAAAGATGACAGGAGTGGAATGAGGTGTTGGCAGGACAGAAGGAGGGAAGGCGGCCGGTCATACAGATAGATGAATGACATTTCAGATTCTCTCAGCAATAAAGAGCCTCCCCAGACGCAGTGCTGTCACCGTTTAGATGGAGGCCTTCGCGTGGAGGTTCTCATTTGCCTCTCTGTTACTGATGTGAGACGCCCCAAACCCCCCCACCCTGTTATGGACTGCGATCCCAAACCCAGAATTATCTAAAAATAACAATAAAAAAAAAAAAAAAGTCAACGGTACCACTGGTGTCCTGACCACAACTGCTGACAGGAAACATTTTGATGTGAGATTACATTTTAGTCCTTAGAGATTTAAAATCTGACTTCAGACTTGACTTTCAGAGAAAGAAGAGGCGGCATGGAATTAAGACTCGACTAGTATGTCCTGTTAATGCATAAAAATGTAACTTGGACTTGCTCCTTATAGAATCAAGTCAGTTTTAGAATGTACAGCTCTGGGAAAATGTGAAGCGACCGCTTCACTGAAAACCTCCTGGTTATTCCACCAAATACTGATTTCTGAACTCGTCCTGGGCGAAAACATTAGTATCGTTGTTTCTAAATGAATGTGAACTTGTTTTCTTTGCATTGTTTGAGGTGAAATCACGGCGTCTTTGGACCATTTCGTATTTTCTGTAAACAAATTGCGCATTTTTCGCTTGGAATTTCTGAGACGTGTTGTCAGTAGTTCGTAGAATAAAAAGAACAACGTTCGTTTTGCTCAAACATACGCCGACAAAAAGTGAAATCAGAGAAACGGATCATTCTCTTAATGTTTTTTTTCCAGAGCAAGAAAAGTCTGGAATTGTTTTATTTTATTTATTTATTTTTTTATTATTATTATCTTACATTGAGACTTTTCTCGGACTTGGAGAGAACGACTTGAAACTTCAATTCAACGAGAATGAAGACTTTGAATTTTGGCCGACATTAAGAGATTCTGCCTTTTCTTTGACTCTCCACTCAGAGAATGTAAACTTCACCCGCTCTCATCTTCTTTAGGATTTAACTTTTACTCAGGTTTGCCTTAGAAAACCTGAGATTTCTCTTGTTGTTTCAGATGAAAGATTTGACTCTGGGCTTGAATTGATCTGAACTTGGAGCAGGACGTTTGACATTCTGCTCGGCTACGCCTCTCAGATTAAACTTTCTTCTAATTTCGGAAACGTCTTTTTTTTTTAGAAAAATATCCAGTCTAAACAGTGTTCCTTTTTTAATTTCGTAAAATGTTGCACTTCCGGTTGTGTTTAAAGGCTCTTTAAATGGTTTTGCTTGGTGTTTCGCTGCATTTTGATGATCACTGGCTGATTTTCGCTGCCATGTCTCACATCTGAGCGAGCGCCGGAAACATCTGTGTGTGTGCGTGTGTGTTTCATTTTCATTCTGGCGCGTCGTGTTTGTGAACACAACTCAAACCCAACAGCTGTGTTTGGAATAATGGTGACTCCTGCACGCTGTAGAGAAAAACACACACGCACACACACCTCAGAGTGATTTATAAAGTGTAGTTGAGCAGACTTGAAGAGGCCCAATCAAACACAGCAACGCTCTCCAGCGTCCTCACATGGAAACACGGATGCCTTGCAGCGTAAATGTCCTCCAACCTTCCTTCACAATCATTTCTCCCATATGGCTCCTACTAATATTCAGCTCGGAGCCAACACACTGGAACTGACACTCACACACGCACGCACACACCCACGTTATCTGCGTGTGTGTGTGTTGAGATCAGAGGCAGTCCTTCTGTGCTACATTAACTGCAAACTTCATTTCCCCACAAAGAGAAGCCACCGGCTGAAAATTGGCTGAGACGAGTCATTAAACCTGTGTCAGATACACACGCATATATACACACACACACACATCTGCTACACA
>CAEGAE010040939.1:0-11818 GCA_903067095.1 Girardinus metallicus
TCGTCGGGGGACAATTTTGGGTCAAGTTTGGTGAGTTTTTGAATATGTTAAAGGCACCAAATCGCAGCGCGAAGTGGCGGAAAAATAATAACTAAGAAACCGAGCAGTTTCAATAGGCCTTCGCAGCGCTTTGCTGCTCGGGCCTAATAAGATTACTAAAAGAGAGGGAAAGCAGTGCGATGATAATCCAACACTGGCCTCTTGTGGCTTACAGGAGTCATTACATGTTTTCTCTCTTGAAGTTTGACTTTTTCCAAAGCATATTACTGGAGTTTGTCTGCCTGTTGTTGACGCAGCAGTTATTGGTTTATGTTTGCAGGGAGAACTACCGATCATCTACAGGGCGATAACCAGGGAAATGTTTTAGTAACTTCTTAAGCCACAAACAAAAAAGGCTTTCTGTATGGACACTGACCCTAATAGATCAGTGATAATGTATCTTAAAGCTGCAATATTTATGAAAAATAATTTTATAAAAGTTAAACACTGCAGCTTTAAAAGCAGGATAAACCGGGCATTTTCTGTCACTTCTCCTGATCTATACAACTTACCCTTCAATATTAGACCTGGCCATAGTCTGGAACACTTTAAAACACTCCTTAAAACTTATTTTAATTCTTTGGCATGTAAGGCCTGACATTGTAATCTACCCGTCCTGTCTGTTTAATTTAGTGTTTTATTCCGGCGTGTGTTTATTGGTGGTTTCATTAATGCTGCGCAGCACTTTGGAGCAGCTAATAGCTGTTTTTAAAGTGCTTTATAAATAAAGCTGACATTGACATGAAGGGGCGTTTTGTTCTCTTTGCTGTCGCAACATGCATTCTCAGGATGAGGGACTGCTGTAAATCCAACAACACAATGAAAGTGATTGTCTACACGGGGCGCCCCCGGCTGGTCCAGAAGAAGGAGGACAACCTGATAGGTTTCTTTAGACAAGAATGATTTAAACTACTAATAAACGGAACTCGCTGCACAGATTGAGGATTAATTGGAAAATATGTGTGATTAAATTTAAACATTTTTTTATTTTGGTAGAGTGCCTTGTGATGGCATTTTGTGTGAAATGGCATCACATTTATAAACTGTATTAAACTGAATTGAATTTAAAATCACTTCAGCAACCTGGAGCCTCACTAACTTTGCTTCACCACAAAGCGAAGGGAGTTAAACCCAAAAGAACAACTTTAGTCCTGGAAGAAACGTAGGTGACCGAAGCAGGAAGAAGGAAACCCAAAAATGCTTTAAATAAAGTCATACCGTTTAAGAAAATGTCCAGGAAATGTAAAACTATTTAAAAAGGAAATTATAAGTAAAACAAAAATTCTCTCTATCTCCCTCTCTATCACTGTTTCAGTAAACAGTTTCAGTAATCACCAAATGTAAATAGTTGCAACAAATGTTCTAGAGGAGCCAAAACATCGAAGCTAATAACAGCTTGGGATCGATCATTTCCAGGACGATCGATCGCATGGTTACATTTGTCAGGACTTCTTATGATGTTGCCAATCGGCAGGAGTGATCAGAAATCAATCGGAGGGTAAAGGTCAAGCGTGTTCCAGTGCTTTTTGGCAACCAGTGAACCGTAAGTGGGGGTCTATCAAAGAGGTCAACGTTTTTCAGGCTCAGAAAACGGCGTGCTGCGTTCAGGACTTTTTACCGTTTATATGAACACACAATCAACGGTTGTAACGAGGTGGAACACACACAAACTGGTCAAATCAGACTCTTGTGAAACAGGCTGCGCCGGTGCCAAGATCAAGTGGAATGTAGTAATTGTAACGAGTGCAGCCAGTTGGATTTTAAGAGCTGGTTTAATAGCCGGAGAGCTCTTAACCGACTTTATCCACCAGAGATGAGCCTGGCATGTTGCTCAGGTGGGGTGGAAGAGGCCTGGAGCTTTATCCAGATCCTGCCAACTGCTGCTCACAAGAAAACACAAAGACAACACTGTTCACCCCCCAGCAACTCCTGATGAGTAATCCTCCGGTATTGGAACTTTAAAAGCTACTGGTGGTGTTTAAGAAAGATAGCAAAACAAAAGAGACGACACTACAGAGATACAGGATATAACTATGTAATTATAAGCTAGACTGAAGACCTGACCAGGTGACCGCTGCAGACTGGCACCAGCAGCCCCCGCTATCCCACTAGGGATGAACATGTTGGATAAAGGAACAAACTTATTCACATGTGATTTTAATTCTGTTCCTTATTTAATTGAAAGACCGCAATTACAATATTGTGCGGTTTCCTTTTCAACATTAACGCTAATGGAACAAAGTTCTGCGCACATAATGGAAATGTGGCTACTGATGGTCAGACATGGTGGTGGTAGAGTCATGGCCGGTGACCTGGGCGAATTCATGAAACTGATACAATTGTGAATTCTGCTCTCTACTAGAAAATGCTGAAGGAAACTGTCTGTTTGTGAGCAGCAGCCAGACAACGATCTAAAGCGCATCACCTACAGTTCGAATAAAACAGAGGTTTTACAGTGGCCTAGTCCAATACTGGACTTAAAAGCCAGCAGTTTGGCTGGATGAAATCATTTGGACCAAAATCTCTCTGCGATGGAAAATCCTTATTGCCTGTTGTTGCAGGTTTAGATTTATTTTACCACAAATGGCAAGGATGGTTGAACAAATCAATTCTTTTAATAACTGAAATCATGTGAAAACGTTTTTTGTGCTTACTCGGGTTAACTTTGATACTAAACTTCAAGTGTGACAAAAAGGCCAAAATGGAAGATATATGAAAGGAGAAAATACATTTGAATGATTTGTTTACTAAAGAATCCAAGTGCAATGAGTTTTTTTGTGTGTGGTTTCAGAAACTGACGGTCTGACGGATCTTTTTCTAATGAATTTGTTGAATTTCTAATGAATTCAACAAATTCATTCAACAAACTCGCTGATCTAGTTAGAAAAAAATCTGTCAGACCGTCAGTTTCCGAAAACACACATTCATAAAAAAAAATAAAAAAAACCTCATAAATGCAAACAGGATTGCAGAGTCCAATTGCCTCTGTCTCTTTAAAAAGCAGCTGTAGCCCGGTCATGTGGTAAAAGCCAGGTCCAGCTTCCCATGGGAACATTGTCAGTACGTCATAATTCTAAATTGCCTTCTGATCTGTGAGCTGGTGTTCCAATGAGTGAAGGTCTGAGTTCTGCAGTTTAAATGAGGACACTTTTAACAGTTTATATGACTAGGAAAGCCAAACGTTCAGACCAGTAACAACAGAGGAAAGACAGGGCTGGTAGTTTAGAGCACTCAGGACTGTTAAAACTGGAGTTGGCAGAGTGGCTTCACCAGATTCCAGCCACAACTTCTGGGAACAGTTGGAAAAAACCATTTAGTCCTCAATCTCACACACGTCTTAGACGACCAGATATTCAACAGAGAATGGATGCTTGGACTGAAAGTTTGCTGCGCAGCGTAGAAACTCATCTAGTTCTGTTTTGACGACTGGGCAAACATTCTGGACGCTTTGATAAGCCAAATATGCAGAGACATACAGCATGCATATGTAAACCTGCGTCCCTGGCTGTTTTATTAGGGGGTAAAGACATAACGTGACACAAAACAAAAACAGCTAACGTCGTTTCTAGCTAGTCTCAGGAATTCCTTGAACTTTTGTACGGCCTTCAAACTAAACAGTCGCCACAAGACTGTTGTGCAGTTTAGATTCATTCAACTTATTTGCTTACGGACTCAGGGTTCTGTGGTGCGTCTATTATACCTGCAGCGCAGAGAAACCTAAAGGAGAATGAACATAAAGTTGTGTTAATCTACTTACAGCCTAAGTACAGCAGTAGGAAGCGTAGCCTGTGGAGGAACAACATAAACTAAGGTGCAGAAGTTCAGAAGGCTGTCACAAGTGCAGCGAATTGCACACACGCAGCTCCGCTCCCATCAGTCACACATTCCTAAAGAGTGGCACTCGACTCACTCTGCAGTTACAATAAGCAACAAAATGGAGCTGGAAGATGTTGAATAAAAGCTAAAATGCCTACCCCAAAGTTTAGCCTGAAAACAAACACAGTAAAATCTTAGTTAAAATGTGTAATTTACTTAACGACCAATGTTGACAGTCTGTAGAACAACAAAGATGCCAGAGAGAACTTGTTCCATTACCAAAAATCAAGAACAGCTTCTGCATCCCAACTACCGTTAGGTGTTGCGTTCACTGTGGCATCTGGCAAAGATGATGGAAAACGTCGAGCCTTGATCTAAACACACCGAACGTTCATGAGCTTCAGTTTAATTTGAGTTAATCATCTGTGGGGAGAATTATAAGCTAAAGCCTACCTTTTTTTTTTAAAGGACTCAACAAACTAAGCAAAGCACAGCGTCACATATTAACATGATTTATTAGCATATCATCTAGAATAGATTATCAATACACTTGAATTTCATTTGGCAAAATAACAACAAAAAAAAAGGTTCATTAGTGGACTCAACAAACAGATCAAACTTTTATTTACAGAAGACATCAAGACTTTCCACCTGATTCACAATCAAACCCGGATACCTGTACATGAAGAGGCTTGACCTTTTAAAAACGAGTGAAGCCCAACATCAGCAGCTTCCAGGTCACACCGCAAGACGGGAGGATTAGTTAATGCTAAACTTTACTATCAGGTTCAGAGAAAAGGAACCCAACATTGGGTTTTAGTTGAGATGCACTGATCAGGCTTTTCCTGGTCCGAACCGATCTCTAGAACTCAAAAACAAAATGTGCTGCAGGTTCCGTGGTGGAGGTAGTGGCTCTGATGGTGCACTGAAGCGTCAGTCTTTAACCTTTATTAGACTTCTGAATCACTGATTGGATGGTTTGAGTTCCTAAGTTATTTAAAGTATGATGGGTGCATCTCTAAACCAATACACCTTTTCAATTTGGACCTGGCAGAACCAGAACATCAACCTTGTTCAGTGAAGTTTGTGCTTTTGTAACATGTGCTAACCCCAACCATGTTTTAATGGAAAACTGCTCTACTTCTGGACACTGTCAGCCAACAAGAGCACTTTCAATACTTCTGTCGAAGGCAATATCGGAGTACATGTACATATTACTAATAAAAATGAACAGCAGTCAAATATTATGCATAGCGCACATTCACAGCACCTACAGTTAAATCAATACCTACAAATCAAATATTTACAAGGATGTAAATTTGCCGCTGGACACTGGAGAGCTTTAAGTAAACATTAATGTTTATGAAACAGGCAGAGAAGGTGCAAAAAAAAAAAAAAAAAAAAAAATAGGTGCAAAACTAGTAAACACCTTTTAGAAAACCACACATTCTGAGGTAAAACCCCCAATAACCAACGATCCCATACGTTACAGTTGAGCTCTGGAAAACATTACAAAATAAGTGACCCTGTTTGATGGTTGTACCATTCCAGCAGGGGAAAAAAAAACACAAAGAAAATGAGAGTATTTCTCCAAAAACGCTAACGTTCAAACAGCTGCATTAGTTCAGCGTAAAAACACTGGTTAAATTCTGAGTTCAACTCTTATGTCATCATATTTGTAGTTGGTTCGAACGCACTAAAATACAAAACAGGGCACATTAAAAGTCAAGTGTTGCTACAACATTTCTTCAAAGGGATTCTCTGAAAGACACATGCTCTTATACCAGGTAGGGGGGGTAGATTGTAAAGACGCAGCGTTAAGGTCGTAGGTCATGGAGGTCTTCGGGGAGGTTGGTTCTGCTGCTCCGCTGCTGCACAAACAAACAAAAGCAGAAATCTTTTAGATGACGTGATGCCGACTAAAAAGAAAAAGAAAAGCACCGATAGCAATCAGCTGAACGTTTCATTAAAACTAAAACGAGTATGACGAGATTTTTCAGACATGAGAGCAGCCAGGCATCTTGCACAGCTGAATGGTTGCCATGGGAGACGAAAGGATCCTCAAACATGCATGACAGAATCAAGGTTACACTCCAGGCATGTATTAGACGAGAGAATAATAATACAACATGATCTAAAGCTAAAAAAAAAATAAAAATAAAAAAAAAGAGAAAAATCAAAAAGTCAATTTTACATAATACTGCCCCTTTAAAAATAAAATAATTTTTTCATACCAGATGCGGTTTTTAAAAGATTTTTTTTACCCCTCACTTTCTTTTCTAAAAAAGAGAAAAGAAATATAACATTTTCAAAAAGTGGATTTTAATTCAATCTTCCTTTCTGTGAGTTTTATGAAGGAGTATTAGGGCTCGCCTATAAGAACCTCTGCTTAACTGTAAGAATTTAGTCATAATAGTATCAGAATAAAGAGCCAATTTTCAACAGAAAAAAATTAATAAAACTCCAAAAAAAAAAAAATTTCAGGATTTTTAACATCTTAACGACCAAGCCCCCTTGTCTAAGAGGGGCTCACTGAACCCTCTGAACATGGAGTCTCTAGGTGTTTGTCAATTTGACTTAATTCTAGTTCTTTCCACTTTGCATCATAGCCCTCTTCACACCAGTAAACAGCACAGTCAGTTGTGCTGCTCTTTAGTCATTTCCCAAACATTACTCCTTTATCTCTTGGTAATTGCTAATGTTTTATAGTGTACCCTCGGTTCCTTGTTCCACCATATAAACCTAGAGACGGTTCGGTTCCACTCATTAAACTGCTTAGGGGAGACCGGGGTAAGTTGAGACAAAGGGTAAGTTTAACTCCTCGTTTCTAGGGAACAGTTTAAAAAAATAAATAATTGATCATGTGATTAAGTAGTTGGGAAGACGTCATTTGATGAAGTTTGTGAAAGAGCGCAAAGGGTAAAGCGTTTAGGCTGTGAATTTTTACAAACCGTCCGTTAATTTTTGGAAATGAATTTAGTCTAGCTTTTGTGAATTGTACAGAA
Organism: Girardinus metallicus; assembly: GCA_903067095.1. NCBI lineage: Eukaryota > Metazoa > Chordata > Actinopteri > Cyprinodontiformes > Poeciliidae > Girardinus > Girardinus metallicus. The sequence goes on from CAEGAE010040939.1 coordinate 6,861, forward strand.
TTGTGTTTAGGTCAAACGAAACGAATGATGCGACCGCAACCAGACTTCTGTCTGAACCATGCAGAACCCCAGAGCGACCCCTAGACGTCGCACAGCGGCGCTCTGTTTCCTGGAGTGAAAACGGATAACAGAGCCGTTTACCGATTTATTCAAAAGTTCATTCAGCAACGGGAGCTGATGTTATTGTGACTAAATCAGAAGGAAATTGATTAAAAGGAAGCAGAGCTAAAAACAACGGCCCTCTGTGGAGCACTGAGTGCAAAACATGTACAGAAAACTGTCTGGATGCGCAATCAGAGCTAAGAGTGGAGGGACCGGGATGGGACGTGCTGCACTGACAGACTTCTTTCATAATTAGGATTTTCTTTTCAGCCTTTGTTTGCATCCGGTCAGAATTATGACGCACGTCTCAGCATAATGACATAAAAGTCAGATTAAATGAGACACGACTGTTCTGCCTGCAGTCGGCTGCGTTTCCGATTCGCTTCCACATGTGGAAGTGGCTCGAGTCAGATTTTTATTTGGGGTGAAAAGTTGAGAACTGGGCAGTTCAGACTTCTGTCAGGAGAGAAAAAATAAAATTTATATTAGGAAAAACATACTGAATTTGCGTGCTGTTTGAAAGTATTATTATGGATAATAAAATAGTGAAATCCCTGTGATAAGACATCTAGTTAAAGAAAATTGCATCAGGTTGTTGCATTTTTGGATTTAAAATATTTGATTTGTAATATAAATATAACTTAAGACTGTCTAATCATTTCATCAAGTCAACAGCAGTGTGTCATTTTAATCCTGCTGTTATTGAATAGGCACCGATCCTTTTAAACTGGGAGACATGGAGCAGTGTTTACCTCCAAGTATTTCAATTCAACTTTCGCTTCTTTCGACAATTTTTATTTTATTGTAACAATTTTCGAGATGACTCTCCAAGCTATTCACGTGGTTTCACCAACTCAAATTTGATAAAACTTCAATTTCAAGTATAGTATGAATAAAGTTTAAAACCTGTACTGCAACAGAAATGTATAAAAAACTGAGTCGGCAATAAATTCGCACTTAGCCATTAAAAAGCTAGCTGGTTGTCAAGGGTATGTTAGCTGCTAGCTCCCGTTGTCGTCTAAAGCCTCGAGTCAGAGCGCAATGAAGACGTCTAAGGTTGACTGACTTTAGCTTGACTTAAAAAATAACTACATAGAATATATGAGAAGAAATAGTCCTGTAATGAGAAAATTTTATACCAAGATTAACATATTTAAGAAAAACTTACATTTACAGAAAAAAAAAAGAAGACCTTTCAAGGCCTTAATTTTAGATGCATCAATTTAAGACTTTTTAAAGATGCACAGACGCTTTGATTTAGGCTCATTTACTTTGTTGTCTTGAGTTTACATTTCAGGGGGATAAACTTGTTTCAATCTGTAGCTACTAGCATGAGTGACTCAGCCACAGACTACGTTTTGTCTTAGCTAAAAGTCATTTTTCAGGTAAGAATCCATTTATTTTAAGATATTTTGAGGAGCAGACGACATTTTAACAATGTTCTATATCACTGATGTAAAGCAACAAGAGGAAGAGTTTGTCATGTCTGACAGCAGGTCCAGAGTTAGAGGCAGCTCCTCGGGCTCCAGCCAACAGTAATGTGTGAATCAGCCTTGTTCTGATCACACAATTGGAAGCATTGAAGTACATGCATCAGGATGTTTGAAAGAGAGGCACTGACTGGTTATTAACATGATTTACAACCCTGCATAATAACAGCAATTTAAAAAATAAAAGGTGAAAATTATCCCCCGTTTTGGCCTGTGAAGAATGAACTTGACAGTTAAGGGAAAGCTCCATTTTCAGGGAATGAAAAAAGAACACGGCGCTAATGACGAACATCACTTCTCTTCTGCCCTCGCCCCGTCCAACAGTCTGCACAGACTCGATTTTTTACAGGTTTGCGCGCCGAGCCAGGCGAGAGTGCGGCGGCGGCAGAATGTGTTCGGAAACAGACGCCGGGACACGGACTTGGCGCCGTCGGCCTCCGACAGCCCAGGACGGTCGAGGGCCAAGCCCGTTTCCCCTCCCACCGGGGGCCGATCCATCACCGCCGCTCAACTTTTCACCTGGCAGACGGTCAGAAAGCAGAATTCCTGCTTTAAGCCTGCTAGACCTTCGAAAGGAGGGAGACGAAGGTTTTATGTGTTCTGGAGGAGCTCAAGTTCAATAAAGAGCCCGTTGATTAAAGCTGAACATTCCAGAGATCAGAGCTCTGGACCAGAGTAGCTTTCCTTCATTTTCAGCAGGGATGCATCAGGCCGTGCTAGGAGGAGACAGAGGAGAGACCCTGGCAGGAAACAGAAACTCTGAGATGGATGTACTGCAGGTCCCCGCAGTCGGATCTCTGGCTACGGTTCACCCTGCTTTTGACCGTGGTAAATATCCCATGCACACTTCCATCAACAGCTACTTATAAAAGTCCTGGTTTCACATTCCTCCAAAGGACTTGCATGTGAGCCGAGGCCCTCGGCTAGGAACTTCAGATGAGCAGAGAAATCATTTTGGTAGTTAGCCAACAGCAGAACGATCCACGGGGGTCTGTGGTCACAAAGACGTTGCCAGACACAACATACCTCCGGTAACGCATTTACTGAGAAAGTCTCGCTCCTGACTGATGGTGGCGTCTCTGCTGTAGAGCCTCCACCTTACCCCGTCCTGCCTCTAGCACAACAGAATCTGTGTGGAAGATCTGTAGGTATTTGGATCGCCATCTGTGGCTGATGATCATGTTGTGCTGCCTCAAGAGGGTGGAGCATCAGAAACGAGGTGGAGACAGTTGAGATGCTGGAAATCTTGTAAGACTCAAGGATTCCTGAAATCAGTACTAAGTATGCCTTCATAAGATGTACTTTGGGATAACTTTGACCATTAGATGGTAGCAAAAGGCTTCTAATGCAATCTTTTGTATGTGTTGAATATGCAGCAACTGGCAATAGTGGGAAGCATAGCAACATTAAGCCCAGATGCAGATTGAAGCAAATGTATACACAGAGTTAAGGAACTTTTGAAGTAATTACTTACTCTGGGTTTCATTTGGACTCCCTAGAGTGTAAGGAGATTTTGACATACTAAAACATCACAGTGTTTCTCGTTGAGGTTGACTGTGGAATAAAGAGCTACCAGCCGATCGTGGTCAGCATTGCTTCGTCTGACCAAGTTCTAGTAGAAGAGGCTCCGATTATTCTTAAATTATTTGTTTTGCCGCATTTTGGGTTTCCAGTAGGAACGATGAGTGACGGACAAGACACAAACAACAGGTAAGGATGGAGGCAAGCGGCATCGCTATAACAACCAACAGCTGGAGGTCTAGGGCTACGTCACAGTCACAGCTCACACCATCAGTAGACAGAGACGGCACAGTTACCTTGAAAAAGTAACAGTTACTTTACCGACTAATTACCGACGATTTTAAAACTAAGTTACTTCATTGGTTACGATCAGCAGCTGCAGACCTCAGCCACCGCCGCCTCAACAAAGATGACAGCCAGGAAAGTCAGCCATTTTGAAGGGCAGCTGTTCCTCTACTACATCCTGTCCAAACATCTCCTTCCACTCTCCTCTTACTGGTTTTGACCAACATGACACAGTCAATCCGACTGTGTCATGATCCAACTCCAAATGCTTCTTCAAATTATAAGCAGTGTTTATGAAGCTGTACAGTTTGATAGGCTGGAAGACTATTATTATATTCCAAGTGCAGAACTAAAAGATTCTACAGTTTAAGAGATGGCAGTGGGGAAAAAGATTTACAGCTGACAGTAAAAATATAAATATTAATTCATATTAGTTGACATCAACTTCAAAAAGTTGTTTTTCAATGTTGTATTAATGCTTGTGGCATTAAAGAAATTACTGCCTCTACATCAGCAATCGGCTAGTAATACTGTTCTGGATCCATCCTCCACTAGGGGGCTTTCTCACTCTGTCCTCATTGCATTAAATTGCTGCATGAGAGAAGTACTGAAAATTACTCGTTATTCTGTCTCCCACATTTTCAAGGGTGTGACAGCAGCACTTTGTCTCCTGCACAGAGGGAACAGCGAGCCTTGATGCCGTCGTCTTTAGCTGAAACAAACTCTAAATAGCGACACGTTTCCAGCAAGAGATATCGTGCATCTCTGTCCTCCCTGCATTGTTACGTCGGTGTCACTGCTGCTGTTACAGAGACGCAGGAGGAAAGACATGGGATATCATTTTATTACATGAAATAACCAAAAATAGTAACGCACAGTAACTTCGATAAGCAAATGTTCTGCTGCAGGTCCATGCATACTCGAAGCTCTGCCCCAAGGTTTAAACAGATTAAAAGAAATCATAGACAGAGTGTGTTGAGTTTGTGGCAAAAACCAATAAAAAAGCAGGACAAAGGCCTTTTAGGAGCAAATGTTTGATCTTCATGATTTTTTTTTTTTGGTCAGATATTAATATTAGAATTTCATCTTGTCTTGTGAGTTTTGGGTATCGCTATCCTCCTACGACTAACAGATTAAACAGGATTCAATATGAACGCGCGCCATAATCCAGATTGTTATTTTCATCATGCTGTGGTGACGCTTTTGTTAAGCAGAAGGAAGCTGGTTAGAGTGCAGATAGGTGGAGTTACACATCCGAGGAGAAAACCAATTAAGCGTTTAAAGCAAATTCATGTGATAAAATGGTCCAGTCAAAGTCCTGACCTAAACCTCAAAGCCAATATGTGGAAAAACTTGAGTTTAAGCTATGTTGCAAAAACTATGGGGAACATTTTTTTTACTATGCAAATGTGTGAAGCAACTGGTTTTATTATGCATGGTTTTATTCCTGATACCTTGATGAATGTTATTTTATTCCCTGTGGTTAAAAACAGAGCTGGAAAAATTGGCAGTTCTGATAATTATAGACCTATTGCCCTAGCAAGTACACTATCTAAAGTC